>OY754984.1:3115942-3425594 GCA_963576475.1 Molanna angustata
CATGGGGTAGGCAGAAAGAACAGAACGCCACACTATTATATCTTGACATACGTTCGTCGCCTCGTCAGCATTCATGCTTCGTCTCATGCATGTTCATCTGTTATTCAGACTTCTTACATTTCCTTCTTTCAGAATATCGTTCACATGGTCAAGCCATCCTTTTCTTGGGCGTCCCCGACCTCTTTTTTCGTTCTTTTCAGCTTTGTATATTTTCTTCATCAGGCGTTCTTCATTCATTCTTTCCAAGTGGCCAAACCATCTCAGTGTATTTACTTTCATTCTATTAATCACATCTTTCTTCAACTTACATTCCTTCCTTGTGTCCACATTTCTTACCCTGTCTACATTGTTCTATTACAAATTCTTCTTAACGATCTCATTTCCACTGCATTTATACTGCTGCTTTCGTGCTTCTTCTGCCATGTCCAGGTCTCGCTAGCATATGTCAAGGTTGGTTAATTTATTTAGTCTTGAAGCATATAAAAAATGATTTATCCACCAATATCTTAACTTACTTACAAAATCGTCTTTGATTTTCTATATTTTTTTCTCATAAAATCATTCTGAAAATTCCAAAAAAGCCAAACTTAATAAATCATTGGTGGTATTAATAAATATATGTGCATCGCTTAAGAAAAACTAAAAAAAAATACTGCATACTACTGTTATTAACCCATAAAATAATAATAAATAGATTTTTACTATTTTTTCAGTGAGTCTAAAAATGATGCAGGTGTCTGCAGTAGTTCTACTAGTACATATTATGTACTATCACACTTTTTTCTTTAATTATACAGGCCATGTCCCAAAAAACTAACAACTCTCAAATCCTTACAAAGACTAATTGCTTCCTTTACATTCTATCATATATTTTTCTCTATAAGCTCCTTATATTTCTTTTTTTTTTCAAATATAGTTCATATTATAATGGTAATACCATACAAAACCATTTATGTATGCAGAGAGAACTGAATGCCAGACTTTTCTCTCTTGATAAACATTTTTCGCTTCATTCACGTCCATGCATCATCTCATACACTCTCTTCAGTTATTTTTACTTGTAATGTCTCTATGCTTCAAAATTCTATTAATGTGATTATGCCAGATTTTTTTGGGCCAACCTCTGCCTTTGGTTCCTTTTTTAACAACTTTAGGGAAATTATTTCCATATTACTTATGATATCTCTTTCAATCATACATTCTGGTAAAGAATATATTTATTCGGATCTTAAAAGACCCAGGTTGTAAGAAGGTTTAAAATTAAGAAGATCGTTCCACAGCCGGGATGCTGTTTTAAGAAGTTAGAGAAGCGACTGGTTTGTTCATGTTGAGGGTTTACTGTGAATAGGAATATTTATTTAAATATATATTCCTATTCACAGTAAAGTAAAATATATTATGTAAAAAAATACAATAAATGCATTTTTAAATCCCATATCTAATTTAATTGTTAAAACCTCTATATCTCTGCAATGAAATAAGTCAGCATCTGCGGTTTTACTCTAGACCAGGGATGGCGAACCTATGGCACGCCACAAGTGGCATGCGAGACGATTTGGCATGGCACGCGAATGAAGAGAAAAAATAAGTGATTATACAAAAAATTCAAAAAAGTTTTAAAAATAGTATAAAAAATATTTAAATAGCCATGTGGATTTTCTTCGTTCATCAATAGTTTCACAAACGACGGAAACGAAGGATATGACAACATTTATGCATAAATATCGCATTGTTTTTTACTTTCCGCACGGTGCTAGTCCCCCAAGGTGAATTTTTTTGTAATACTAACATTTTTTTGGCACTCCGGCTCAAAAAGGTTCGCCATCCCTGCTCTAGACACTCAAAACTCGAGCTTGCCAATATTACAATACTCACCTTGCGACGTGGATATATTGTCTGTCTGTCACTACACAGTATTCCTACAAGCATATTATGTACCTACATATCAATACATAATTGTTTTAAGTTTATACATATACTTTTTATCCCAGCTAAAGTACTTTTTGATTCTACAATTAACTAAATAATATTATTATTTTTTACTGTTTTGTTTGTTTGTTCCTTCTACTTTTTGCTTCTTAAATTTTAGTTTTAATCAGAATAATTAAGTAGTGTGTCTTTTGATTGTTTGTTTTTCAGTTGGAGGACATTTTTTTGAATTTAACTCTAAATTTTAATTTTAACATTAGTTTTTACATTTTAATTTTAACCAGAATAATTTAATAATGTGATATTTTTTGGTATGTAGTTTGTTCCTTTTATATTTGCTCTTAAAAATTTCAATTTTAACCAGAGTAATACTTGATGTTCTTGAGTTTGTGTATCTCGGTACTCGGTGACAAACGACAACAATGTCTCGACCGAAATCAAACATCGAATAGTGGCTGCAAATCGGTACTAATATGGGTTACAGAGGCACAGAAGTCTCTCATCAACTCACCAGAAAAACTAAAGTCCTCCTCTATAAGACTCTTATCCGTCCAGTACTCTTATGGATCGGAATGTTGGGCAATTACAAAAACTGATGAAACAACCAGGAACTGTATAATCTGTACAAGGATCCTATACAATCCTGATTGAGACTCAGATGACCGGACACATTCAGAGAATGAGTGAAAAGGACGTTCCAAGACGAATTTTGAATGGTGCACCGGGAGGACGAAGAAGAATTGGAAGGCCGAAGCTTCGATGGCTGGACGAAGTAGTGAAGGATGCAAACAGCATCGGCATCTATAACTGGAGTGATGCATCACAAGACCGACAGTCACGAAGATGGGATTTTCAGGAGGCTAAGACCCGACCTGGGTTGTGGAGCCACAGATGATGACGATGAATACTTGATGTTCTTTTTCTCATCATTTTAAAAACTATGTTTAGGTATTACTATTTTAGGAAAATGGAGTTTGGAGAATATGACACAACACAGAAGTCTACAATATTTACAAAGAACCAAACATCGTAAAAATCATCAAAACAGAGAGGCTGAGATGGGCAGGGCACGTCCAAAGAATGAGTGATGAAAAGGTTCCAAAAAAGATCATTCATTTAAAGCCCCAATGTAGACGTAGTGTCGGTAGACCTGAACTTCGATGGCTGGATGGTGTGCAAGGGACGTAGAAGCAGTTGGCGATAGAGGAAGATGGCGACGAATGCTGGAGGAGGCCAAGGTCCACAACGGGCTGTAGAGCCAGTGATGATAATGATGATTACTATTTTTTATATAAGTAAAAACATGTTATTTAGGCATAAATTTGTATGTATCTTTCCGTTTTTATTATAATTATGTATTCTGTATGTTTTCCGAATAAAATGAAATAAAAACCGATCGGAATTTTGCCAAAAATTACTACTTTTGAAATTACTACTTTGCCAAAAATTACTACTCATACCTACTTTTGAAAACAAGACAGTAGGTAGGTATGTTTTAATTGTAAAAGTAGATAATTTAAATGTACATAGGTGACAAGTACAGGGATAAAGAAAGCACAAGTGTACTTATGTGTTTATTTTACGGAATGTATGAGTATGAAATATTATTATATCTTATTACAAGGACGTTTACTATCTAAAAAGTGGATAGAGATAATTGAAGTAATGTGGATAACCAATTTTGTTCATCTATAGCACAAGTATTAATGCTTAGTTTAGAAATAGAACTAGTTTTTAGACTACTATGTTTTTTTTTTTAAATTATTGTATTTTAATGGAATAAAGATACAGAGTCAACAATCAAGAGATCTTTACACCTCATATAACTACTATGTATATTCCTATACTACATAGGTGTTTTGTGATTCCTTCTGTTGATTTTGTAAGTTAATTATAGTACGGCCATTGTATGATGGCGTTTGACGTTTGTATTTGATGTTTGGATTCACATGATAATAATACAACAGGGTTTCATATTATAGTGGAATTGTTAATATTTTTTGTATGTTAATAATAATTTATCCAACTGTATTTTTTCGTTAATGATTTTAAGTGTCTCACAACACTATTACAATCTATCGGAAACGCCATCTTACGATGGCTCCAGTATAGATCAGCGATTCAAGCTTGCCATTCATGATCAGGTATTATATTTACTTACTGTACAGCTATCTACGGAGTCAGCTTTGATAAAACCTCATCTCTGAAACTTCAAAGAGGGCGTGAAAGAACGATGGAAAGAATATTTCATGGAGCTATACGATAGCGGTATAAGCGGGGGCGTGACGCAGAGAGCATGGCAAGTAAGTGAAGACGAAAAAGATGAAATTACGCGAGAGGAGGTGCTTGAAGCAGTAAAACACGCGAAAGCGGGAAAAGCTGCCGGATATGATAGTATATCAGCTGAACTTATAAAATATGGCGGCGAGCAGACGTTGGAGTGGTGCCACTCTCTTTTCAACTTGTGTTGGGAAGCAGGACGCACTCCTGCGGACTGGAGAAATGCAGTCGTGGTACCTTTGTATAAAGGTAAAGGATCGAAACTCGACTGCAAAAACTATAGAGCCATAAGTTTGTTAAGCTCAGTTGGTAAAATGTATGCAAGGATCCTGGATCAAAGAGTACGAAAGGTTACTGAATGCAAGATATGGGATGCCCAAGGAGCGTTTGTGGGCGGCAGAGGATGTATAGACCAAATTTTTTCTCTACGAATGGTCACAGAGAGGGTTCTGGATAAAAACCAGAAACTGTTCTGTGCCTTTATAGACCTAGAAAAGGCCTATGATAAAGTTGTTAGAGAGAAACTATGGGATATACTATCAGCGTATGGAGTGAAGAGTAAGCTGATACACGCAATCGCGTCATTATATGAGAACAGCGAAGCATGTGTTCGTGTCGTCAACGACACAGTAACATCGTGGTTCTCGATAAATAATGGCGTTAGACAGGGATGCGTGCTGTCTCCATGGCTCTTCAACCTGTACATTGACTTCTGTATAAGAACCCTTAAGGATGAAAGCAAAGGTCTGAAACTGAGTAATGTAATAGTGCGTGATTTGATGTATGCAGATGACAAAGTACTGTTAGCTGAAAGTATGGAAGAGTTACAGTATCTTGTAAGCATGGTATATGAAGGATGCATAGAGAACGGTCTGAGAATGAATGCCAGCAAATCAAAGGTAATGGTCTTTGAAAAGAGTGAAAGCAGAACAGCGTGTAAAATAAGAGTAGAGAATGAATGGCTCGAGCAAGTCGACGAGTATGTATATCTGGGAAGCATGTTTCAACGGAATGGACGACCTGATAAGGATATCGAAAGAAGAGTTACGGCAGGAAACAGAGTGAATGGAGCACTGAGACCAGTTATGAATGATCGCAACATATCAAAGGCTGCCAAAGTTGCCATTCATAACGCTATCTTAGTGCCAACATTGACGTATGCAAGTGAAACCTGGACATGGCAGAAGTCGCACGAAAGCAGAATAAATGCTGTTGAAATGAGATCGCTAAGAAGAATCTGCAATAGAACGATGTATGACAGGGTAAGAAATGAGAACATAAGGAAAGAATGTAAGATGAAGAAAGATATCATTAATAGAATGAAAGTGAACAATGAGGAACGCCTGACGAAGAAAATATACAACGCGGATAGGAATGGATTGAGAGGCCGGGGCCGCCCAAGAAAGGGATGGCACGACCATGTGAACGATATTCTGAAAGACGGAAATGTTAGAAGCATGTACAATAGACGAACATGTATGAGACGATGCATGAATGTTGACGAGGCGATGAATGTGTGCCAGGATAGAAAGATATGGCGTTCGGTTCTCTCTGCCTACCCCGTAAGGGACATGGCGTGATGGTATGTATGTATGAAACTTCAAATATGTCAAATTTACCATTCAACCGGCATATATATTCAAAGTTGCTGTGAAAACATCACAAGTGGGCACTTTGTTTAATAAAACAGTTATTAATGTAGGAAAATGGCATTTTGTTCAATCAGAGTGTATACAAATCTTCATCAGAGAATAAAAACGGGAAAACAATTCACTTACGGTAATTACGTATAAACATTTTTAAATTCTATTTTCGTTTGAGAAGGAATATTTCTGTGAATAGGAGAGATGAGCGGTCGCCCATATTGGCCAGTATTAGAACTGCCGTAGGCGTATTTACTTTTAAAATCAATTTGACAATCGAACCAAGTTTTGACGAGAGGTCTTATTACGTGTCAACAGTTTTCATAGAACATAAATTAGAATTATGCCTTGTAATTTAGGAAACTAAATCATATAAGTTTTAAATAAACACCTAAACAAAACTGTTATTAATTATTATAGCCATACGATGCTGTCGCTGTACGACGCTGATAGCTGTCAAACGAAAAATCTGTGTCGACAAATAGACACTTTTGTCAACATTTGATGTGTTACCATAATAATCCCAATAATCCTTACTTACGTTCGTAGAAGTTTGTGTGTTGCCATACATTTGTGCTTAGAAATTACTGGGTTGCCATATAAAAAATACTGGGTTGCCATATAAAAAAATAAATCTGTCTGTAGGAATTACAGCTACGAAATTTAAAATCGTCATACCAAAGAAAAATACAACTGCAGCACAGAAATTACTGTCATATAGGGGAATATTATTTTACAATGACCTGCCCACTTCCATTAGAGAAATAAAAATACAACTGCAGCACAGAAATTACTGTCATATAGGGGAATATTATTTTACAATGACCTGCCCACTTCCATTAGAGAAATAAAAATACAACTGCAGCACAGAAATTACTGTCATATAGGGGAATATTATTTTACAATGACCTGCCCACTTCCATTAGAGAAATAAAAATACAACTGCAGCACAGAAATTACTGTCATATAGGGGAATATTATTTTACAATGACCTGCCCACTTCCATTAGAGAAATAAAAGATCTAAATAAATTTAAAATAGCATTAAAAGGGCATATTTTTGGCAATACATAATCCTATATGTTGAATTTTTCTTTCTGTATGTAATTACGATACTCCTCTCTCGAACACGAGTTTTTAACTCTATCGAGAGAGTATCAATACTGTAATTTTTGTCATATATTGTAACTTAGTCAAAATATTGTGTAATACTCTTATGAAATAAATAAATAAAAAAAAAATATTTAGTTAGAAGAAAATACACGAAAGGTTCACTGTATGTATCTTCTTTGGTTTCAATCTTGGAGATTTTTGAATATAAACACATTGAATCTAAAAATGTGCAAACACAAAAAGGCATGATTGAATATATTAATATATTGTGACTAGTCAAAAAACATAATTGACAACCCTGAAATTATATTCTATGACTGATAATTAACAACTGTACAACAGCCATAAAAAAAATCTGACATCTGTCAAACTGAACATTTTTGTGCGAGAAGAGAAGTGTGATACACAAGTTATAATTCATATTTAATTTTAAAAATGTACCAACCAGACTATCCTGCTGCGTTGGGGCTGCTAACGCATTTAAATAGCGACGAACTCAAGGAGATCCTAAACGACGAGGATAAATTTGAGACTATTTTAAAAGACATAAAACAAGTTGGTATTGTTTATAATAAATTGTAACCTCGTGACTCATCCAAACAATGGTTTGTTTTACATTTGAATGTGATCGTTTTTCAGCTTAAAGACTGGGAAACTGAAAAAGAAATGCTTATCGCCAGTAACAGATCGTTAGCCGAATATAATCTCGCCAAAGAACCAGAGTTAATGGACTCTAAACAAAAGATTGCAGAGCTGTCAGAAAAAGGCGAAGAACTATGTAAATCTGTTCAAGAGAAATTGGATACGTTGAGTGAGTTTTTCTTTTATCAATTGCTTTAACAATAGAATTTTAATTTTTTTTTTAACATGTCTACGTAGAGGACGCCAGCCTTTAGGATTTGGGTCCATTTTACTCTTCCGAAGAAGCGCACTACGTAGCGTTGGGAGGGTTTTGCAATCTAAAAATGAGTATTAATTCGGATTTTAAAAAGACCCGGGTTGTACGAAGGTGGAAACACAGAATTCGGAAGATCGTTCCACAGTCGGGCTGCTGTATTAATAAAGGAGTTCGAGAAGCGACTTGTTCGTATATGTTGAAGGTCCACTGTGAATGGGTGCTGCGATTGAGTTAAGCGAGTGACTCTGTTGCGAGTGGGTGGAGGAGGGACCAAAGATGCAAGTTCTTCTGAGCAATTCCCGTGGAAGTATCTATAGAATAAACATAAATTACCGACTCTGTGTCTGTGTTCTAGTGATTGCAATCCATCAGTCAGTGATGGATCATGAATCAGACGTAAAGCACGCCTTTGGACAGCGTCGAGGGTATTCAGTAGGTATTGGGGGGCGCCACTCCAGAATTGACTGCCATATTCAATAATGTATCAAAACATATGAATTCATAGTAAAGAATAATGGTATGATATTAAACAAAAAAAATTAAGTCATCTCATATTTGGGGATGATATTGTCATCTTCAATCATAACCCGAGTTCATTAGAAACTATGCTGTTGAAATAAACCAAGTAATTATGGCGGTAGGATTAGAGATGAACACGAGTAAGACAAATGGATACAAAAAACAGATACATATAGGTACTCAGAAGATTGACTACTTACCCATAACAAGAATGTGTAGACAGTATAACGATATGACAAGGGAGTGTCCTGATCTTGACGTGTTTGCGGATTCGCTCTCTGTTTTTAAGAAAAAAGTTAACTCGTGCGTGTTGTTTTAAGAAGGTCTCAGAACTATTTATGCACGCTATTTTATTGTAATTAGTTTTCTCAAACTTATGTAGCTTTTTTTTTACTTCTTATGTACGTACCTATTTTTTTAATTTCAACTCATGTAACTTGTGTAACATATTATTTTTGCTTAACCTGTTAAGCGGGGAGTTAGTTTTGTAATTACGCATCACACAACGGGCACGCGTTTTTTCATAATGACGTGTCAATCCGTCACGCTCGTATGACGTAATTTCATAGTATTATTTTTTTTATGAATGCTTAGAATTAATGAAAAGACAGTGAAATATATAGGTATATATTTTTGTTTATTTATATAGAAAAATACAAAATTTCAATAATATTAAAGTTTTACCTACCATTAAAACTTATATTATGTGTGTCGTTGCTTATCCAGAATATAAAGGTGAGCGGAATTAATTGAGAAAAGAAGGGATAAGATTCTTAGGTCTTGCAAGACTTGAGGTGAAAGAAAAGGAGGAATTTTTTGAAGACAATTTCTTTCACCTCAAGTCTTGCAAGACCTAAGAATCTTATCCCTTCTTTTCTCAATTAATTCCGCTCACCTTTATATTCTGGATAAGCAATGACACACATAATATCGAATTAAAAAGAAAAAACTATTTAAAAAAATAATTAAAAAAGTTAAAAACAAGTAGAAAGATAATGAAATTTATTTACAAATAAAAACATATAAAGAAATTAACAATTTACTGTAAACGAAAGTATGTAGTGTAAGCACACATATTCTAAAATAAAAAGGTTGGAAATATACCTAAACATAACACAAAACAATAAATACGAAAGAATGAAGTGTAAGTACGTATCTGTCACCTCTCACCAAACAAAGGTCCACCCCACACGATAGCGAAGTGCTACTGATTCCCTGAGCATCTCAAATTCAAGTTGAAACATGTACCAATGACTCACACATTTGTTGTGATAAAAATTACGTTACGCTCGTTAGAGGGTGCAACAAATATTTCGAGGACGGATTTATATGTCCTACCCGTTCTTGATATTGTTTTACATTTGACGGATTCATATGTCCTACCCGTTCTTGATATTGTTTACATTTGACGGATTTATATGTCCTACCCGTTCTTGATATTGTTTACATTTGACGGATTTATATGTCCTATCCGTTCTTGATATTGTTTACGTTTGACGGATTTATATGTCCTACCCGTTCTTGATATTGTTTACATTTGACGGATTTATATGTCCTACCCGTTCTTGATATTGTTTACATTTGACGGATTTATATGTCCTACCCGTTCTTGATATTGTTTACATTTGACGGATTTATATGTCCTAACCGTTCTTGATATTGTTTACATTTGACAAATATTTCGAGGACGGATTTATATGTCCTACCCGTTCTTGATATTGTTTACATTTGACGGATTTATATGTCCTACCCGTTCTTGATATTGTTTACATTTGACGGATTTATATGTCCTAACCGTTCTTGATATTGTTTACATTTGACGGATTTATATGTCCTACCCGTTCTTGATATTGTTTACATTTGACGGATTTATATGTCCTACCCGTTCTTGATATTGTTTACATTTGACGGATTTATATGTCCTACCCGTTCTTGATATTGTTTACATTTGACGGATTTATATGTCCTACCCGTTCTTGATATTGTTTACGTTTGACGGATTTATACGTCATGCTCGGTTAACTTATGAAACTATTTTTTTCTTCTTCTTTTTTTACTAATTCATAAGAAAGTAGACAATTTAAACAAATAGACAACAAATACATAAACAATTTAAACTCAGATTTTTTAACAAAATTTTGAAATAAATTTTTTTCAGAGTCTAAATCGGCAGGCGTGTCACTAGACACTACATTGGCGCTTCTCGAGACGGCCGCCGCACAAATGGAAGAGGAGTCCGATCAGATAGCCGAGAAATTCCTGGCGGGAGACGCCGACATCGAAAAGTTCCTCGAGGATTTCTCCAAGGCCAGGAACGTGATGCACCTGCGGAAGGTCAAGGTGGACAAGATGAAGGAGCTGATACAGAACAAGCACCAGCCGTCTGGAGGACTGTTTGGGAACCCCCAGTCGACTCCGTATCCTGGATATCCCCCCCAGCAGCACTCCTTCTACCCCCAGCCCAATATGCCCTATCCCACTGGACCCATGAACATGCCCATGCCGGGAGTTTACAGAAATCATTTTTAAACCATTCATTATAGAAACATACAGAGGGTTGCCAATTTAATGTACTCACTCAAAAATACACAAATCGTTACATATATCTTACTATAACTTTGGTAATTGAGGTAATATTGGAATAAATTTCGAATATTTTTATTATTGCATATGCGCAAACATTGGATTTTTTTCCCTGTCGGGAGTCAAAGGTATTTTTTAACAAATTTTTAATTATTTACAAAAAACCAATTCTCTCAATAGATGGTGTTACAACAAAAAATAAATAAAAACATAATAAGAATGTTGTTCATAATTTCACACATAGATGGCTGTAGTAAAAATTCCTTATTTTCAAGCGAAAAGAATTTCAGTATTACAATATATAGAACTTTCAAAATTGAATTGATAGGGATCTCATTAAAAAGGCATAATTGGTGAACGTTGCGCAAGCGCATAAAGTGATCACGTAAACCAGCCGATGACAGGTCGTAAGCCCTGTAGTGCCTTGATTTCCCGGTTCTCCTACAGTAAATATTCCAACTTCGTCTCTATTGAGATAATTTAAAAAAAAGGGAATAAATTTATTCTATTTTTCATTAATAGTAACATTGTTTTTATTTTTCAGTTATACCTCCATTATAATACTTGCATAGTAATGTTGCTACAGATCTTGGTTCAGTTCATGCTATTTTTGTATGAAAACATGTTTTTGTAAATGTTTTGTTATGTCACTTTTAAGCTGTGAGGCACCGGCTTAGAATAGTGCTTCCACTCTTTTCTATTATTGTTTTCGAGTGTCCCGTAAGAGCCGGGTAATCGAAAATACAACAGGCAACAATAACATCTCACATAGTTCAGCAATGAGGTTCACCACCCATTCTGAATAAAGTGCCTTTTTAGGTGAGACGAGACTGGTGTGTGGGTATACACATATGTTCTGCTCCCTTTTGTAAGGCAATGCACACCCGCACACCTTTCGCTGGTTACCCCACATTGTGGGATATGCCGTGATGGTATGAATGAATGAATTTGTTATGTCAATTAATTTATTTAATTTCTATCTTTTTGAATTAATATTGTTTTTAATCACATAAGTACATTATATTTGTGTATTGTGTGGTAATTTTCGTCACTTTTAATTCCTTATTTAAGGACAAACATCAGATGAAACTCATTATATTATTTTTTACTTTTTTATAGAATGACAAAGGGGTGTGACCTAACATCAAGAAAAAAGCCAAAATATCAATTTTATTTTATTAAATCCTGATAAGCCCCTTTGTGAATATTATAAATATAATGGTACATTAAAATAATTGTAAAAATATATGCTTTTAAAAAGATAGAATAACATTAATTAGGTCTGAGTACATATTGGCCACTCTCTGTATTAACTGAGTACATATTGGCCACTCTCTGTATTAACTGAGTACATATTGGCCACTCTCTGTATTAACTGAGTACATATTGGCCACTCTCTGTATTAACTGAGTACATATTGGCCACTCTCTGTATTAACTGAGTACATATTGGCCACTCTCTGTATTAACTGAGTACATATTGGCCACTCTCTGTATTAACTGAGTACATATTGGCCACTCTCTGTATTAACTGAGTACATATTGGCCACTCTCTGTATTAACTGAGTACATATTGGCCACTCTCTGTATTAACTGAGTACATATTGGCCACTCTCTGTATTAACTGAGTACATATTGGCCACTCTCTGTATTAACTGTGACAATTCAATTGTAATATATTAATCACGAATTTCGCCACGGTTCCTCAATACTCTCCTCTAAACAGAGCTAGTGCATGTTATAACACACAGTCTCGATAACGCCACCATATCATTTACTCAATTGCATACGACAATGAATCGAAAACTTATCAATATCTAGTTTTTTAAAAAAAATTTCCAACTTTTCAGTTCCACACAGAAAAAATTCTATTAATGTTGTATTTCTGTTTTTTTTTTTGTTTTTAAATAAATTAATATGTCCTTGTTAAACAAGTACCTACATATACATCTTCCTACGTTCCCTAAATTAAGCATAAATGCTTGTGCTATAGGTGAACAAAATCAGTCGTGGATGGATTTGAACTCGCGACAACTGGATAACTAGTCCAGGAGTCTAGCGCACTAACCGCTCTGCCATCGGCCCATCTAAGTTCCGTTTTATATATTTTTTTTATAAAAAAATGAATATGTCCTTGTTAAACAAGTACATATGCATCGTCCTATGTTCCCTAAAATAAGCATAAATGCTTGTGCTATAGGTGAACGAAATCGGTCGAGGCAGGATTTGAACCTGCGACAACTTGATTACTAGCCTAGCGCGCTAACCGCTCCGCCATATACATATTTATTTTTATTATCCTACTTTTATTTCCACACTGCAAAATTTTAAGATACTTCTTTATGTAAATACATATAACATTAAACCCTTTTAAATTACTTAGAGCAACATTTGAAAAAGTTCTGTTTTTTTTTTTTTCATTTAAAACTGACAGGTCATTTCTCAAAACAAAGGATTTCAAATTCTCTCCGTGTGGAACTGGGTAAACAATATATTGATCTGTTCACAGATCTATAGTGATAACTGATTTTTATTATATAAAATTGTAATTATGTTCATGTAAAAACTAAGGCCTGTTGTTTTTACTCCAATATCTATAAATAAAATTAACCCTCTCTTAACCGATGATTGGAATCATTGATATATTTTACGTATATCTCTCAATGAAAATTGTTATCAGCTATGTTATTTCTCTTCTAAATTATTAATCACAATATTTTTCATCGCTTACAATACTGAAAATGACGGAAACTTGATTTAGTGACCGCATTTTGACAGTTGTAAACTCGGTTATTGTTGGTTATTATGAAATGTGATTTTCTTCCTAAACACAGTTAACAAAATTTAATAAATGTGAGTTTTTTGTTTTATTTTCTATCATGCTATATATTTTTTTCATTAGGTAATTATATTTCCTTCAATCTCTAATAATAATTAAAAATGAAAAAAAAAATATATATATATGAAAAGTATATAGTTTTATATATGAATGATGACAGTTGGAATCGTTAAAATTTCCAAAAAACATATTTTTTTCATAATGCGGCTAAGAAAGGGTTAAACAAACTTGGTGACATTTTAACCAACTGTGATGATTGTTTCAAATGTATAAACAATTTTCATAGTTTTTTTAACTCGGCATAACACAACGAGCTCTCTTTAATGAATCAATTGAAGCCAAACAAATGAATTCTAATTGTCCGTGTCTCTTTTTGTTTCCATCGCACATTTCAACTAGACTAGTGCAACAGAGAGAGAGTCCATCATGATGATGATGATGATAAACAATTCCTTGCACCCTTCGCAAGCGGCGAGTTTATTGCCAGATGGCAATTTCTTCCGAATAACCAGTGTCTCCAGCCCAGAGAAGCAATATTTGCGAGAGAAATTAATTTAAATAAATTTCTCCTCTGCTGGGAATCGAACCCAGGACGCCCGCACATAAGCCAAACGGCTTACCAACTGTGCCACGGTGGTCGGCACAAGGTCTTTTTGCTTTGGGTAACTACAGACTTTGCCTAATTGAAGTGATAAAACTGTAACAACTACAAAAAAAAATTATACTTTGAGCGCAAAATTTCGTTTCACCAAAATATCTCACTTTAACTCGGTGTCAGTGCATCTACTCTTGAGTTGATTTTAAACCAATAATCGTGTATTCTAGGTATAGTTATCGCCATAAATCTAGAAATTTAACGGCATGGAGGGGGACGGTCTGCACACACATGCGCATCAAACCGACCCAGCAAAAAACACAAATTTGTCTTTTGGGGGACAAGTCTGATCCAACTGGCGAAATCAAAACCCTCACAATTACCCATATCATGGATATAATTATTTTATGTAGTTCTATAATATCTTTAGATGTCATAGAACTCCATATGATAATAATTATATCCACTCCAAATTATCGGGTTTTGATTTCACCGATTGGACCAGACTTGCCCCCCTGAACATCCGCATGATTTTTCTAGATGATAAGTGATGAATGTACATATTTTTTTCTTTTATGTTTGTTGATATTTCACCAAACCAGCAAATTGAAGTTTTTATACCACAATTTATCAAAATTAAACTTATTTCATGATTAAAGAAATGAAATGACAAGCCAGTTTCACGGAAACAAAAATGATACATTGAAAATTGAATCGTTTGTTTTTTTAAAGTCTACCTCATGCGGGACACAGTGTGATGGTGGTATATGTATGTAATTATGACTGCCTTTTTTTATGTAATAATAATAAAAGTTGTGAATCATGTTTAATGATGTTATTTGTAGCATAATGTAAAACATATTATTTTAATGCATGAAATGTAATGCTCTTGCCAATTTGTACTTTGGCAGGACATTATTATAATTTACCTTTCATAATAATAATTAATTATAAAGTACAAAAATAAATATATCTTTGTGTTATTGAATGTTTCATTAAATTCCTTTCATGATTGATTTTAACCCTCTCTTAACCGATGATTACAATTGGAATCATTAATGTATTTTACGTACCTATATCTTAATGAAAATGGTTATCAGCTGTGTTATTTATCTTCTAAATTATTAATCACAATATTTTTGATCGCTTACAATACTGAGGAATGACGGAAACTTGCTTTAGTGACCGCATTTTGACATTTGAAAACTCGGTTATTGCGAAATATGCTTTTCTTGCTAAACACTTGCTAAACGAGTTTTTTTTTGTTTTCTAGCATGTATTTTTTTTTCATTAGGTAATTATACTTCCTTCAATCTCTAATAATAATTAAAAATGAAAAGTATATAGTTTTATATATAAATTATGACAATTGGAATCGTTAAAATTTCCAAAATAAGGAAAAAAAAATATCAAAATCTTTTTATAATCACATATTTTGCCTATTTTTTATGAAGCTTATTTATTTTCATAATGCTTTCATAATTCGGTTAAGTATATTTTTATTACTATTCAAAGTATGGATCATTCAATATTTAATTCTTTTCTTCGGGAGGGTTTTATTTACTGCTCACTAGGTACCCCAAGGAGATTTATAGTAGAGAGGCCCTCTACTGATACTTGAAACTGGGACTTGTACGATGTTTTTAGAAAATATTAATTATTTTGGATGTTTGAAATTTCTTGATTTTTCCAAACTAAATAATATTTGTTTTATTGCGGGTAGAGAAATTTATTATTAACAACATACATTCAATCAAATTAACTATTACAGCACGGCTGACAGGTCTCACGAAATTAACCAAAGTTTACTCCTTTCAAATCAACGATTGGTACGTGACATAATACAACAACACGTACTAATGCATTTAAAATGACATATTTATTATAACTAGTTGCATGTAACACATGAGATCCAACTGTTGATAGCGATAGTATGTATAGTTGAAGAATATGTACCAAACTATAAACCCATAAATACAAATTATTGAATATTGTCAGATATTTTGTTTTCTATACAACATATGTAGGTATGTATGTCAAGATAGGATAGTAAGGAGGAAGATCCTTTTTTCCTACCCAGAATATGAAAATAGCATGATGGTTTGTATGTATGTTTGAAGATGAAGTATCAAACTATTAAGTCTTCTTACATATTGTGTATAGGCGACTGCCATACAAAATGTATGAAGCAATGTCGTCACTAAATTCAATTTTTAAAAAAATTGTTAAAAAAAATTGAGATCTTCTACTACAATGCTAATATTTTTTATAGAAAATCAAATTATCTAGTTGGGGTGTTTCGGCTTTTTTCGATAATTGTAAAAGTTTTGGAAAAATAGGCAGTTAAACTCATAAATTTATGATAAAAAAAATACTTTTCTTAATAAAAAATGTTTGAGAAACCCTGGAATTTTTTTGAAAAAACTAATTTGAGATTTTGTATTTGTCTATGTTTGTACCAATTTTCAGCGTTCTAACTTTTATGGTTTCTGAGATATATGGAAAAATAAAATAAAAATTCAAAAGTTGATAACCCCTGACTGAAACAAAAATTCAAAATTTTGAGTAAAAAAGTTTTGTAGGCCTATAACTGTGTATATATTCTGAAATTTTGGGCTCTGTAAATTGAGCGGATCAAAAGTTATAAGGGGGGGACGGACACACACACAGACACACGAAATGTTCTACTCCAAATTCTGAGTAAATCCGTCTATGGAACATATATGCTGCGAAGCCTCTAAGTTGGTGTTTTTTGACTTCAAAGTTGGAAAAGCCGTGAAAAAAGTAGACCTCTCCATACAATTCTCGCGTATTCTGGCTTGAAACATTGTCGATATGTTAAGAGAACAAAGTTCTCCTCAACAAATCAACAGTTGGACTACTGCATTCTACGTATTGCAACCAACAAAAATAATTATTTAACTTGAGGCAGACATATAAAAATAATTACTATTTTAAAAACTTTGACTTCTGGTAGAGGACCAAAAGTAGTAATGAATATTTTTTTTTATAATTTTTTAGATTAACAGTACCCCCTATTCAGTAACTATTGTAACTAAAATAGGAACGTTCCTATTTTAGTTACAATAGGGGGTACTATCCAAATAGGCAACTTTTAAGACCCCTTTCATGTGTGAATTTGAAAAAAAAATTGTGCGGTCCAGCCTACTGTCCATAGGATGTGTTGCATTCACCACTGGCAACACATCTTGAAGGCATCTGGTATCTTTCAATGGACTATAAGTGTCCATGTTTCAACACCATAGAGGAATATTGAAAATATGAGTACAGTGTTTCTCCAAACGTTAACGTTTAACTTGTCATCTTGGCTAGCCCTAGTAAGTAGCTTTTGTATTTTTTGTGATAATTGAAAATATGAGTACTGGTAAGTAACTTTTGTATTTTTTGTGATAATTGAAAATAAAAGTACCAATTGAAAAAATAAATTATTATTTATTTACATAAAATTATCTACATAACCTAATATATACAAATTTGTACATGATAAAAATATTTTACAAAATCCATTAGATAAATTGACAGTATCTAAATTACTTTACCAATACTTATAATAGCATAAACGAGTATGTTACCCAAGTCTACAATGGACTGTGAGGAACCCTGTTAGAGTTTTCAGGGCTTCCTGCCGAGGCTCACACATGTTCTGGATCTTTTTCGGCCATAATTACCGAGCAGGTCCTTAGCCTGCCTGAGCCCCGGGAGTTCAATCCAATATTGCTTCTCTGGGATAGAAACACTAGTTAGTTGGAAGAAATTGTCATATGGCAATAAACTTGCCACTTGCGCAGGATGCAAGGAAGTGTTTATTATTATTATTGTTGAGGCAAAATTGCAATGCTACAATTTAAGTGTTTCAATTGTTCAACACGTTTATAAGCACAGCAGTGCAGTGTACGAAGTCCTTGAGGTAGCCAGGATACTGATAAATATCATCTATTTGGATTTCCGTTCGGATGATTCACTTTTAGGCATCGCCACTTTGTCGTATTTATTATCTTGAAATGGATTATCAGAAAAGAACATCATAACACAACATACGATAACAGCAAACATGATTGTTGATAATGTATCTCTTGAATTTGATTCACGTTTATCTTGTCTGCGTTTCGCTTTGAATTCGTTTAATTTTTTCTCGCGCTGTGATCGAGCGAACGTCTGTCCGTAGTGTGCTTTGGTCCTAAAATAATTAATATTAATCAATAACAAACAAATATAATACCGGAACGTTATCAGGATCGATCCCGATGGAGACACAGTTTCGAATTGTGTTTTCAGTCTGGATCCGTAAGAAGATTAATATCATAATGCTCCAGAATGTGGCACTAAATTATTTGGTAAGCTATACACATAAAAAATCAACTAGACCTTAAAAAACACGACAGGTCATTTTTACTAATGTCAGATGAGCTGTCAAAATTGACATTAAACGCGAAAATTTAAACATAAAGAAAAATAATGATAAAAATCATATGAAAAATGTGATAAAATGGCTTGACAAATGTGAATACGCGATAAACTTATTCCTAACCTCAAATGACAAAGGTGTTAGTAAAATTTTCCTGCAACCAATTTCCATTCAATTTATAAAGCAGCTCGCTCACGAGAGTTGGTATTATCATTAAAGACTAAACTTAACCGAAAATTATACGGGATGTAATAAAATATGACAACGAAATAATAGTATGATGTGTACATAAATCTCCATTCCCGTTAGTTTTGGTTAGGCCCAGTTAGTCTTTAATGATAATAGCGACTCACCTGAGCAAGTTGCTTATAAATTGAATGTAAATTGGTTGCAGAAAAAATGTTATCAACACCTTTGTTATTTGAGGTTAGGAATAAGTTTATTGTGGGCCAGTATTACAGTCTCAGTTTAAGAGCTAAACTCAAGTTTTACGAAAATACAGCATATTACAGTGTCCGTTTAGGCCTAATCTTCCCTCAAATACGTCACTAAAACGACAAATATTTAACTCAACGTTTTTGGCGGATTAAGTACTTAACGGTGAGTCAACTGTCATTTCTCGACTCGTTGCTAGGGGCGTTAGTTGTATCGACCGTGGCGCCACACAACAAAACAAACTGACAGCCATATTGAAACGAACATGGGCATTTAAAAGCATTATTTTGGTGAAAAAAATTAAATTTACCATGTTGGATAATAAAACAATAGTATTTCAAGTAGTAGTTAATACGAATTAACTTTATTATTTGAGGTTATTTAAAATTTGACAGATAATAACCACAGAAAAAGTAAACTATGTCTATAATTGAAGATTTAGTAACTGACATGTCATATTGCACTGTAATACGGAAATGAATGCAATCTCCCCTTAACATTAATCTTGAGTTTAACAAACTCAATGAGTTGAGGGCCGACTGTAATACCAGCCCTATGTATTCGCATTCATTCACATTTTTTAAATAAATTAGACTTATTCAACATATTATTTAAGTATTTGTATGATTTTTATTTTATTTTTGTTTTATTTAGAAATACTACAACTACAGTTTTTACAATTATTGATATACAGTAAATAATTTCCTTATTTATATCGCCAATTACAGTATTTCCTAGTTATTTTAGTGTACATCCGCGCATATAGGTATCTATTTACATTTCATTTTACAATTTCTGCCAGATAGATGGATATGAGAAGGGAAAGGGAAGATTATTTTACATAATACTTATTATTATTTGTGCTGAAAATTTTCGCATTGAATGTCAACTTCGATAGCGCGTCCGATCTTGGTAAAAATGACCTGTCGTGTTCTTTAAGATCCAGTCAAAAATCATGACAAAATTCTTTAACTTTAAAATATTTAAATGCCTATTTATTTGGGGTTGTACACCAACCCAAAAAGTGGATGGATTAAAAAAATAAATGAATATAATAATGTTATAAAAAAGACATTGAATCTCACCAGGCATCGATGTCATATATGACTTCTCTTCTGTCCATTTGTACAATGTCACGTTTACTTTTGTCTTTTCTGAAGATATGGGAAGATTTGTCTTCATCCACTGTGTGATGTTGATAATTGACTCCTGTGTACAAACAAAAGCAAATTCATTTCATACAATAGATAAATAACATTTAAATAACTCTACTATATATTTGTAACTTTCTGTAGGTAAATATAATTTGAACACTGGCGGGATTATTGCCAGATGACAATACCCTCTATTCAGTAACTATTCCAACTGTCAATTCGTTCATGAGAATTCAATTCTCTGAATGAATCGACATTATTAAGCCAAGATGCGTGTACGAAGGAACATTTTGTATGGTGTAGTGGACTTTTTGCATGCTAATAACATCAACTAGAGGCCTCGCAGCATATATGTTCCCATACATGGATTTACTCAGAATTCGGAGTAGAACATTTTATGTGAGTTTTGTGTGTGTGTGTGTGTGTGTCTGCCCCCCCCTTATAACTTTTGATCCGCTCAATTTACAGAGCCTAAATTTTCAGAGGCAGTTATAGTTATAGGCCTACAAAACTTTTATACTCACAATTGTGAATTTTTGTTTCAGTCAGGGTTTATCAACTTTTGAAATATTGGTTTATTTTTCCATATATCTCAGAAACCATAAAATATAGAACGCTGAAAATTGGTACAAACATAGAAAAATACAAAATCTCAAATCTTTTTCGAAAAAATTCCAGGGTTTCTCAAACATTTTTTATTAAGAAAAATATTTTTTTTATGATAAATTTATGAGTTTAACTGCCTATATTTCCAAATTTTTTAAAAATATCAAAAAAAGCCGAAACACTCCAACTAGATAATTTAATTTTCTATAAAAAATATTATCATTGTATTAGCACATCTCAATTTTTTTTAACAATTTTTATAAAAATTGAATTTAGTGACTACATTGATTCATACAATTTGTATGGCAGTCGCCTACACACAATATCTAAGAAGACTTAATTGTTTGATACTAATCTCCAAACATACATACATACCATCATGCTGTTTTCATATTCTGGGTAGGATCAAAGGACTGACCTCCATACTATCCTATCTTGACATACATACCTAGGTACATGTGTTGTAAAGAAAACCAAATATCTTAAAATATTAAATAATTTGTATTTATGGGTTTATAGTTTGGTACTTATTCTTCAACTATACATACTATCGCTATCAACAGTTGGATCTCATGTGTTACATGCAACTAGTGTAACTAAAATAGGAACAAACTAAAATTGTAGATTTTAGATTTACGGTCTTATTTCAGCGTTATAAAATATAAACATGGACTAAATGGAATAGGAACATACCTATTTTGGCTGGAACATTCTTAAAAAGTTACTGAATTAGACGTATTATGAATAATTATGAAAATTTCATGATTTTAATAATTATTCATAATACATCTGATTCAGTAAATTTTTAAAAACGTTCCAACCAAAATAGGTACGTCCCTATTCCATTTAGTAAGTTGATATTTTATAACGCTGAAATAAGACCGTAAATCTAAAATCTACAATTTTAGTACGTTCCTAATTTAGTTCCTAGTTTAGAATAGGGGGTATTATCTTCCAACCAACCAGAGTTAATGTTAAATATTGAGAACAATAGATCAAACATGGTCGCAGTGCGGGGGCGTAGGGTCCCACTCCTAACAAATAATCATTTTAAATATTTAATACAGTGTGTATTATGGCAATAAGCTAATCACATGACAAAAATAAAAAAAATAACGAGTGGGTTGTGGCCAACGCTTTACTCCTCAGTACCAAGTCACTCCACAAAGTCACCCTTCAAAATCTAATGCATTTTTAGATCTAATAATCCGATTCAATCCTCGAAGCTATACTTTTTGAAATTACTATTGCATAAATGCCGTGAAAATGAGATCACTATGTGCAACAAAAAGAACTATTATTATTGGATAGGAGTGGGACCTCTCGTCCCTTAAAATATGCTCTAAAGATGGAGAGTTAATTCAGTGAGCAACTATTTGGATATTACTATCTAATATTTTCGGAGATAAATTAGTTGCACATTTTGAACAATTTTATTTATTACATTATTGACTTTTATTAAACTTTTATTATATGTTATTTGCAAATTATTATTCCTTAACATGGATGACAACTAACTCTTTAAGGTTTTTTCAAACCAGATGAATCAAATAGTAGATAAAACTATTTGAGATGTTTAATATTGAGCATTTAAAAGATGGCAAACAATGTAACAAACCTTTATCATAGAGCTTCTTTGATGAAACATTCCCTAATATTTCATATGCCTCGTTAACGGCTCTAAATTTTTGCACTGCTTCCTGATCCTGAAATACACAGAAATAAACCTTTTATTGCACAACTGTTTTTTTTTTTACAGGAAAAATAAAAAATTAAAAATACAAAATAAAACAATTCAATATTACTGCCCCATAGAAGTGTATTGTATAATTAACATCAAATTAGAAAAATCTATAGCATTTTGGGACTACGATTTATATATTTATGGAAAATCAACATTTTTGTATTGTTTTTATCTTCACTACTATGGAATAATGTTTCTCAACAAGCATCGTGTAGAGTGCTTACTATGAGTTTTTGTATTTTACATATCAGCATAAATGATCAACATCATATTATGAGAAAAGCGTGTTGATGAACATATCATAAGAATTGTATCTTCAATGCCCCACTAGGGCCAGGTGAACATGTGCCGAGGATAACGCATCTTGACAATGGCACTATAATAGTGAATTTCAACATCAATCGTACATAAAAAAGTGCATCTATATAATATTACAAATCAAATAACAATATAAATACAAAAAAATAAGTGATAAATGTATTAATATGAGTTTAAACAGTTAAAACTGTTTAAACTCATATTATAGTCAAAATGGCTAAATATCATTGTTTAAACAATTAAAAATGGCTAAATTTCATTGTTTAAACAGTTAAAATGGCTAAATTCCATTGTTTAAACAATTAAAACTGACTAAATTTCATTGTTAAAACTGGCTAAATTTTATTGTTTAAAATGTTCTAACTGTCTAAATTTCATTGTTTGAACACGTAAAACTGGCAAAATTTCATTGTGTTAACAGTTAAAACTGGTTTTATTACGTCATTAATTAATACCATCATGGCATATCCCAAAATATGGTGTAACCAGCGACAGGTGTGCATAATCATATAAACACATGAGTGTATACCCACATACTACTCTCGCCTCACCTTAAAAAGGCACTACATTCCAAATGGGTGGTGAACCTTATTGTTGAACTATGTGAGGTATTATTGTTGCCTGTTGTATTTTCTATTACCCGGCTCTTACGGGACACCTGTAAACGACAATAATAAAATAGAGTAGAAGCACTATCCTAAACCGGTGCCTCACAGTTAATTTGTTTTTTTTTATAATTATTTTATTTCATTTCAATAAAAAACTAAATATTTATTTTATTTTACACAGCTTGCATTGATATTTTATTTTACACAGCTTACATTGATATTTTATTTTACGTGCAGCTTACATTGATATTTTATTTAACACAGTTTGCATTGATGTTTTATTTTACACAGCTTGCATTGATATTTTATTTTACCCAGCTTGTATTGATATTTTATTTTACCCAGCCTGTATTGATATTTTATTATACACAGCTTGCATTGATATTTTATTTAACACAGTTTGCATTGATGTTTTATTTTACACAGCTTGCATTGATATTTTATTTTACCCAGCTTGTATTGATATTTTATTTTACCCAGCCTGTATTGATATTTTATTATACACAGCTTGCATTGATATTTTATTTTACACAGCTTGCATCAATATTTTTATGATTTTTTAAACAGTAGGTATTATTATAAAATTTATAGAAGTCTAACCGTCGCCCGAAAGTTACGGCTAGGGCCAAACATTCGGTTTCGGCCAAAATCTGACCTTTGACGGACACTATCGAAAATACAACAGGCAAAATAACATCTCACATAGCTCAGCAATTCCCCCAGGGGACTTGCCTTACCGGTAAGTCACGGGTATGGCGAACCCGGGGTACCTGAGCTGAGCATTTTTATCCTATCCCTCTTCCACGTCACGGATAATGCTCTCCTATACCAGATCTCCCACATCTTCACAACCTCCTATATCCACACAATCCCAGCCCAAGCCAAGGTGTTAGGCGACCCGTGCCGAGGGCTGAATGATACCAGGGCTATATGGTATCGCTAACGGAGCTTCCAGGATACCGGGCGACCTCCTGGAATAACTAGCCTTGCTGCATCATTCGGGGCTCTGATGCAGTCGATCCCTATTTCCCTAGATGCTCGTGGGAACCAAAATGAGTAGAAAAAATAAAAAAAACCAACAAAAACCATACCACCAACAGCGGGTCAACACCGCAACAAAACAAGCTGGTCTTCAGAAGCCTGGAGTGCCTGCCTGCTTTCTGAGAAATCCTCAGATGCAGGCAACAAGGCAAACTGGGTCAATGGAGCACAGCCTCCAGAAACCTGGGATGCCTACCTGCTCTCTGGGAATACCCCAGAAGCAGGTAAACTTGCAGTCTAGGGCAATGGAGCATAGCCTCCAGAAACCCGAGGCATTCACCTGCTCTCTGGGAGAACCCCAGAGGCAGGTGACCACGCAGTCTGGGTCGATGGAGCACAGCCTCCAGAAGCCCGAGGCATTTACCTGCTCTCTGGGAATACCCCAGAAGCAGGTAACCATGCTGTCTGGACCAATGGAGCACAGTCTCCAGAAGCCCAAGACATCCACCTGCCCTCTGGGAATACCCCAGAAGCAAGGTGTTGTACGGAAGGCCACGAATCTGCCACCTCCGGGAGTGCCCGGAGGCATGGATGATCCACTGAGAAAAGGCCTCAGTGGAGCAGGGACAAAGTGGTATCTCCGCTTCCTTGCTGAAGGTCTAACACCTAGTGAAGCAAGGAAGAAGGCACTTGAGAGGAGGCTGGGAAATCCCCAGCCTACTCGAGGTGCAAAAAGAGTCATCACTCCTCCAAAGGGGTCAGACCCTAAGAGGAGAAAGGCTCCTGTACAAGCTCAGGCAAGAACTGAGCTAGTTGGGCCAGTCACCAATTATGCTGGCGCTGCCAGTATAATAAGAGTGGCTGTACTCCCTAAAGAGTACCCAAGGGCCCAACTAAGTAGCAATGACCTCACATTATTAGAGGACATCATTGCGGGGGAACTGGCTCAGCCATCGGTCTTGCCGACCGCTATGCTGCAGTTTAAGAGCATAAAGTTCCGCCCTAGTATGCTCGTCCTAGAGTGCCTCAACAAGGGAACAGCAGAGTGGCTGGAAAACACAGTCACTAAGCTGAGAAATTGGGAAGGAGTAGAACTGGCGGTGTGTCCTGGGGATGAAATTCCCAGGGCGCACAGTGCCACAATATTCATCCCCAAGTGCTCTACGATGGACACTCAATGCCTGCTGAGCATGATCAGCAGGCAGAATGGAGGGCTAAATGCCACTGCTTGGAAGGTGCACAGCAGTAGAGTCGAGGGCACTGGCCGAGTACTCCTCGTGGGAATGGACGAGGACTCCTGCAACATCATAAAGGGGATGGGCTACACCATCTTCTACAGGTTCGGGAGAATCCCTGTCCAGGGCCTACGTAAGAAGGTAGAAGGCAAGGGGAAGAATCCTCTTCCCCCTTCTTCCGCCCCAGCGGAGGCTGGGACTTTAGTGGTCCATCCAATAGATGAGACCCTGGAGGAAAGAGTCTATCCCTCCACTTCCAGGGAGGGTATGGATGGTACCCATCCTGCCATCCCTGGGGAGGCAAGCTCTAATGTGATGGATGTCGAGGACTGTCTCACTCGCCCATCCACCTCCAATGACGGCGGTGACTATGCCCGTCCCTCCACATCTTGGGGGGATGGCTCGCTGCTCACAGCAGGGGGGGAGCGAGGGATGACTCCAATGGATACATCTGTTGCTCTCCTATTGGCTGATCTTAGGGGGCGTGTACCCCTGGGGGCCAATTGTACCCTGTCCTCAGAAGAGGAATAGAAGTCTCGACTCTCTGAGTGAGGAATCCTTCAACTCACCTAGATATGACACACCCAGTAGTGACCTCGAACACCAAGATAGGTCAGGTGAATCTGCACCACGCGAGAGGAGCATCGGCGGTTATTGCAGATATGTTCACCAAAGCTGAACTAAGCATTGTATTAATACAAGAACCCTGGTTCTTTAAAGGGCAAATCAGAGGTCTTCCAAGTAAAGATGCAAAAGCAATATGGGACACCCGAGAGGATCGCCCCAGAGCATGCATCCTGATAAGGGATAAGGTTAAATATATTACACTGTCAGAGTTTATATCACGAGACTTGGTGCCAGTTCGAGCTTGCATCGAAATTGGCAACTTACATCGTGATATAGTAATTGCATCAGCCTACTTTGCAGGAGATAGGCTGATGCCACCAATGGAAGTGCAGAAACTGGCTGACTTTTGTGGCAAAAATAACTTGCCACTCCTCCTCGGATGTGATGCCAATGCACATAACACCATATGGGGAAGTAGTGACACAAACAAAAGAGGAGATGAACTATTAGAATTTATCCTGAAAGAAAACCTTGAAATCCTCAACGTGGGAAACACCCCCACCTTTGTGACAAGGGCAAGACAGGAGGTACTGGACATAACACTTGCAAGTACGAGCATAAGTCCTACCATGAAGAGATGGCGAGTATCAAACGAGCCCTCGCTCTCTGATCATAGAATCATAAGGTTCGATGTGGAGGGACTGTCAACTACAGTAACCTACATAAGGAACCCAAAGAAAACAGATTGGGAGAAATATGACACCAATCTAAAGTATAACCTTGTAACGGTAGATTCAAGGGCAAGGAATCATTTAGGATTAGAAAGAGCAGTGGACTCATTAACTGAAGCAATAATAGATGCATATGAATCCAGCTGCCCTATTAAAGAAAAAGTTAACTGTAGGGACACTCCCTGGTGGAACAACTACCTGTCACAATTGAGAACATCCGTACGTCGACTCTTTCACAGAGCCAAAAATAACGGAGAGTGGCAGGCTTACAGGGAGGCATTAACCAACTACAACAAAGAAATAAGAAAAGCTAAGAGGAAGAGCTTTCGAGAGTTTTGTGAAAACATCACAGAAACTCCTATAGCAGCCAGGCTACACAAAGCAATGGCAAGAGGAAGAATACAAGGTCCCATGACTCTTAAGAAACCAGATGGCAGCTACACAGAAGATGAAGAGCAAAGGGCCCTTCTACTTCTGGAAACCCACTTCCCTGGAAGTGAGCCTGTCAAGGCAGAGGAACTACAGGCAATGCACTGTAGATCGAACAAAAGAAATTGGGAGGTGAGTAAAATTATCTGTACACCACAGAGACTGAAATGGGCAATTGACACCTTTCAGCCGTATAAATCACCCGGTACAGATGGTGTATTTCCTGCCCTACTACAAAGAGGGCCACAGGAAATGCACGCTCACCTACTTAGGATATATAGATGTAGCCTAGCATTGGGACATATTCCCCAAGCCTGGCGGATCGCAAGAGTCATCTTCATACCAAAGAATGGTAAGAAGGACACGACCCTACCGAAGTCCTACAGACCCATCTGCCTCACATCGTTCTTACTAAAAACCTTAGAAAAGATGGTGGACAACTATATACGTAGTGAAATTCTGGACAAGGCACCTCTGCATAAGAACCAACATGCATATAGAGCGGGCAAATCAACCGACACCGCTCTATTTGAGCTTACAGAGGTAATACAGAAATCACTTGATGAAAAAGAGATAGCTCTATGCTCCTTTCTGGATATAGAGGGTGCCTTCGACAACACCTCACACAAGGCAGTTGAGGACGCTCTAGCTAGGAAAGAAGTGGACAGCACACTGTCCAGATGGATTAACAATATGCTAACAACAAGAACAGTGGCGGCAAACACTAGTGGAAAAACCATCCAGGTAAGCACCACAAGGGGATGCCCACAGGGAGGAGTACTGTCACCACTGATCTGGAGTCTGGTCGTTGACGAGCTGTTGAGGCGGCTGACCGAGTGTGGATATCACGTAAACGGTTATGCCGACGACATCGTCATCCTAATCAGAGGTAAATTTGAGGAAACACTGTGTCTCCTAATGCAGGATGCCCTCAAAATCACCAAAGAATGGTGTTTATCTGTGGGCCTGAATCTAAATTCAGGGAAAACCACACTAATACCATTTACCAACAAAAGAAATCTCCACAATATAAAGAATATCCAGATAAATGGAGAAGATATTGAATGGAGAGACCACACAAAATATCTAGGAGTGATACTAGATAAAAAGTTGCTGTGGAACAAGCATGTTGAAGAAAAAATCAGCAAAGCGAAATCAGCTATAATGATATGTAGAAGAATTGCAGGAAAAATATGGGGATGTCACCCAAAGATCCTACTATGGATGTACACTGCAATAGTAAGACCTATCATCACCTATGGTGCAATAGTATGGTCAAGCAGAACCAAGCTTGAAACAACGAGGAAATCACTCGAGAAGTTGCAAAGGCTAGCCTGTTTATGTATAACAGGCGGTATGAGGACATGTCCGAGTGCGGCAATGGAGGTCATCCTAGACCTCACTCCACTCCACATAGTAGTGGAGGAAGTCGCAACAAAGGCCTACCTCAGAATGTACAAAGAAGGGTCAATAAAGGGTGGGCATGCTGAGCTAGATTTGCCTAATTGCACACACCTAATCGACCTACCAGGAGACAAAATGGTCAAGAAGTTCAGTCTCGAAAAGAACTTTGATATCAAGCTGAACACGAGAAATGATTGGAACAACGACACCATCCAATCACTCAGGGAAAATACTATTAAATGGTATACCGATGGATCCAAAACAGAAGAGGGAACTGGAGCAGGAGTATATGGACCAAGGACAGAATATTCTGAAGCAATGGGCAAACTCCCTAGTGTCTTTCAAGCGGAAGTTCACGCAATTGAGAGATGCGCTCAGTTCAACCTCGACAGAAGATACAATAGACAGGATATTGCTATTCTATCTGACAGTCAAGCAGCCATCATGGCATTGAATTCCCCAAACATTGACTCAAAAATGGTTTGGGAATGCTTAACAAAACTTAATGAACTAGGCAAGAATAATAAGGTCTCCCTGCTCTGGGTACCAGGGCATATGGGCGTCGAAGGAAATGAGCGAGCTGATAGACTCGCCAGGAAGGGTGCGAGAGAGCATCTGATAGGACCAGAGCCATTCTGCGGCCTGGGAAATTCATATTTTCAGGCAGAAGTAAAGAGAATTACGGAGAAAGTGAGATCTAGCTACTGGATTGAACTCCCGGGGCTCAGGCAGGCTAAGGACCTGCTCGGTAATTATGACCGAAAAAGGTCCGGAACATGTTTGAGCCTCGGCAGGAAAGCCCTAAAAAGTCTGACAGGGTTCCTCACAGGCCATTGTAGACTTGGGGAACATCTGCGGAAAATTGGACTAGAAGAAGACGGAACATGCAGATTCTGTAGGGAGGGGGCGGAAACGCCACACCACCTCCTCATGCAGTGTGTTGCAGTGACACAAGTTAGAATGAGGACCTTGGGCAGGCCCCAAATGGACATTGGATCCATACGCTCATTGAATCCCCTGCGAGTCCTAAACTTCCTAAGAGGGCTAGGACTCGAGGGGATGCTGTAACAGGAAACCCGGTAAGCAAGTAGGGGGGAGCGCAAAAGATCCTAAGGGTCGCAGTGCATAAGAACACCCTCTAATAATAATAATAATAATAATAATAATAGCTCAGCAATGGGATTCACTACATATTATGAATATAATTCCTTTTTATATGTGACAAGACATGTGTCATACTTCCTTTTATAAGCATGTATACCTGTCGCTGGTTAACGCACATTGTGGGATACGCCATGATGGTTGAATGACTGAATTATTTGGTTGCAATGTGGCAAGCCTGTATAATTAACAAATGGATACTGTAAACAATAGGTTCTGACCATATTTTTGATAACTGTAAATAATAGGTTCTGACCGTATTTTTGATAACTGTAAATAATAGGTTCTGACCGTATTTTTGATAACTGTAAATAATAGGTTCTGACCGTATTTTTGATAACTGTAAATAATAGGTTCTGACCGTATTTTTGATAACTGTAAATAATAGGTTCTGACCGTATTTTTGTCTGGGTGGTATTTCTTTGATTTCTCATAATAGGCCGCCTTTATTTCTGAATGGGTTGCCTTAGTGGATACTCCAAGAACTTCGTAGAAGTTTAACGCCCTCAAGTTATACTGACTTGTAGAGAAAGCTCGGGAGCATCTAATCAGTGGACAGTGGCCTTTCAAGTATAACATTTTGAAAATAACAAATCTGAAACACAATCAAAAATAAGACTGCGAAGAGTAAAAATTATAACCTAACCTAAAATTAGGCGTGGAAAAATCATTTTTGATACTTTATTGCCTTTGAAAATCTTTGTGGCTCGGTTCATTAGATAACTAAATCATGAGCCAAAGGTCTTGGGTTCAATTCTCAATAGAGACACAGCCAACACTAACAAAAAAATATTTTTTACAAAAAAAAAAAAAAACAATTTTCCACACATTTTTTACACAAATTGAAAATTTTGTTTCTACATCGTAATATTAGACATTTATTTGTTTGAGTTTCAATATTGTTTTTAAATTCAACTTTTAAAGTTATGATGGATATGGTAAGAATCAGAGTAATATTTGGTCACAACACTAGATGTGAATTCATAAATAATGTAAAAAATTTAAACACAGTTTAAGATGATTAATCCAACCTAACCAATAAATAGGCATTATATATTATTAGTACTACCTCAGAACAGGCATTCTGCCTAGTGAGATAGTAAAGTTTCTAATGTATATAAATAAAAAAACAAATAATTTCTTCATAATTTATCACTTTTATGTAAACAACTTGTATTAACTAGCAAAAAACAATTACAATGGGTAATAAGTATGTCATACTTTATAGATATTGTGAACGAAAAAATCAACTATATCCAATGCCAATTTCTATATATAAGTAATGCACGTGGATGCAATATTATTTCTTTTAATACAAGACAATAACGATAATACATAAAATTTCTTAAACTACAAAATTAATGTCGTAATCAAATGGATAATTATCGTTAATATTCAATGTCAAAGACTAATAATATAAAAATATTAAATAATACATACAAATATATTATACTAGAACGTGCCAATGCACGCAATTAACAAATATTAATAATAAAATACTATTTACTTTATCACTTCTCACATATTAAGGTTATAAAATTATACTACAAAAAGATATTAGTTAGTGTGTTCTATGAAAGATATTCTCTTCTCATATTTGATTTTGACAGATAAAGTTCCAAACCATAGATCCGGTAGTCAATTTCCATTTTCGGTGTTTCATACACTGCTCGTAGTTATATAAGCCAATATAAAATATTATTTGTTGCTAGAAAATTTTGACTTGAGAGATTAATTTCATTCGTGCTAGCTTGAAATTAAATATAGTGATATCTAGAGAAAGCGGAGAATATACTCGTCCCACGTTGGGACGCGAAATTGATATCTAGAGAAGGCGGAGAAAAATACTAGTCCCACGTTGGGACGCGAGATTGATATAAGGAGGCTGGGAATAAATATATTGGTCCCATGTTGGGACGCGAAATTGATAACTAAAGAAGCTGAAAAGCATAATAAAAATAAACATTAAACTCTGCCCCTGAAAATAAAAATCAAATAAAACATAATCGGCTGCGATGTGCCTGAAAAGACAAATACATACAAATACAGGCATGGTAAAAATAATATACATATACATAACTGGAAAGATCTTACCAAACTGCTGCTATCGTAACGGGACTGTAGAGGAAACACTTACACTTTATTCCTCCAAGCTTACACTACATATCACTTTTTAGTATTTAAAAATAACTTAAAACTAGCTTAAATTCACCCCTCGTTGGTTATATGGACCTGAAACACACTTATTCACTATTATGCGATTATTTAAGTTATTTTTATTCTTAAAAGTTATTTTTAATAGTAACTTAAACTATCTTAAATTCACCCCCGATGATAGGTAGAGAACCTGAAAAGAACTTAATCACTACTTTATACAATTAGAAAAAAAAAACTGCTAAGGCCGTCCGATAGCCTAGCAACCTCGCACTCTCGCACGCAGGTCTCTACAACTCCCGACCAACCACTGACGCCTACCGAATGACAACTCACACTCACAACTATCGAATGATAACTGATCGACTACAGCCGGGCGACCCAGCGCCCGTGAAACATGGAGTAGGGGAGGGGGGGGGTGGTTAACTGAAGAATCAATCCGTACCGCCGGGTGCCAACCAAGATTCCAGGAATCTGCCAAATGCATTTTACATTTCAAATTTATTTTCAATAGAAAAGACAATGCTTAAATATATATATAAACAAGGCCTGGGAGGCCGCTATAATCCATTCCTAGAATTAATAGAAGAAATACATTAGGCCAAAGTAAAATAATGGTTTTTGGGTTTCTTTGATATCATAATGCATGGAAATATATCGATCACAATACCTATGGAAATATCAATCGCCTCTCCTTTTATGATCGAGATAATCCATGCAAAGACAAAAGAAACCAAATATCGTATAATCAGACAAAAGTAAACGCATTACCAGAGCAAGAACGTATACGACTAAACACGATTCTTCTTTCCACCGCAATGTTCTACATAATAACATTTTCTTTTTCGATAAACGTATATGTTACGCTTAATATCGCTTCCAGAAAACCGCATCGCGAAGAAGCTTCACCTTAATTATAATGGGGCCAAAACCATACCGCAATCGCTTCCAACCATCGAACAAACAAAACCGTATAACAACTATCCATAATACAATTCGATTTCCGATAACTCAACGTCATAACGCATTTACATAGTTTTACGCTCGTATCTATCTTCAATCGCAATACAACATCTTCCGCAAGTGCCTTTATCTAATACCTCTACTTCGTCGGCTGATTCATTCGTGTCCATCCGTTATCTCATTTTCCTCTGTGATTTACTTAACGTTGTCCTCTCAATTAAATAATAAAAATACCGCACTTTTTCCCAAAGGCATATAACACACTAAAAATCCATCACGCCGTATTCTGCTATTTACCTATCAATTATCACGTCTTTGTCTCATCTTTTTAAATCATTATCTCATCCGATTACGTCATTATCTCATCCTTTTACGTCATTATCTCTTCATATTGCGTCATTATCTCGTCTTATTATATAGTTAGCTTATCTTACTTTGTCAAGATCTCATCTCATTGCGTCATTATTTCATCTTATTACGTTTCGTTAACCGGCTACTACTAAAACTTATTCCTTTCATCTAAACGTTCGATTTCGAGTAGTCTAATTCTGCTTTCGTTACAAATCGTTATCTCTTTGGGTCAAATGTCCATCCAAATCTGCGCGAATTAAACTGCGAGTGGCTGTAGAGTCTATCAATGCTACATAGAGAGAATCATCAATCGTCTAGTTTATCTGCGGGGAGGCTAATCCTACCAATAACACATAGATCGTCTATATTGTATTCTTATTCGTAATTCCGTCATTCTACTCCTCTTCGTACCTATTCATCTCATTACTACTCAGCGCAACTACTGGCGTACCTAACTCATGATCCGGCGCGACTACCGGTCTTCTCTCTTTGAATTTCTCAGGATCTTCTCATCATCCGACGTATCATCATCATCATTTTGCTACCTCTCGACGTTTCTACTTGCTTCCTTTCATCCGACGTATCTTCATCATCATCTTGCTACCTATCGACGTATCTGCTTGCTTCCTTTCATCCTACGTATCTAATCAACCAACAGCTTCCTACTGCTCGACGTATCTGGCGCGACTACCAGTTCTACTTCCGACGCGAATTCTGAACTACTTCTTATGATGCGTATCTTCTTGCTATTAGCATCCACGGTCTTTACATCGTCATCATCCTCTCTATGCACATACAGCCTCCACAACCACTACAGCAAAATCTACAGAATTGGGATCATCATTATCCTCCAAACAACTTCATTCTTCATTCACAGAATTTTTATTACTCATCAAAACCATCTACAGATTTATAAATCACCTTCATCGTCAGAGTTATAAACCACCATGCTTCATTAACTACAGATTTATTATCATCATCCATCGTCAGAGCTATAAACCACCATAACATCATGATCTACAGATTTATAATTCACCTTCATCGTCAGAGTTATAAACCACAACAACTTCATCAGCTACAGATTTATTCTCCACCTCCATCGTCAGAGTTATTTTAAATTCTTCACCTACAGAATTATAATCCACGATACTTCGTCAGAGTTATAATAAATTCGTCACCTACAGAGTTATTATTCATCAATATTCATATACAGAGTTATTTTTCTAAAACTTCACCTACAAATTCAATAATAATTACAGCCTCCTGTGAGGTCACGATATCTTCAAACAATCGTTATATTATTATTATTAGGGCGCCAGTTCCACGTGTATAGACCTGGTGGAACACAGGTTCAATTTATTCAGATACTCGTTAGACCATTTGCAATAAAAAATCTCATTCGATAAAAAAACGCTATCATATCCTCTGCTATCCAACGTCGTAAAAATAGTACTAAATATTCTATTAATTTAACATATTTAAAAATAAAATAAATATCTTACTCCTGGGCTAACAAATAACAGCAATTCTATATTACCGCGGCTCATATTATCATTTATATTATTCGCTACAAACCTAGTCTCATATTTTTATAAGTATACCACAAATTTCGTCATCACGTTCTACTATCCAATAATTGTATACATATATAACGACCGAAAATATATAAAGAAAATCCACCTCAAAAAAACATAACTATCAAAACAGTAATAAATTTCTACAACTGAAAATCTCCACGTGGTCTGTGAAAACAACAGTTATTAAAACACGCTCAAGTATCCCGACAAATAAATATTTCAATATCAGTAAAATAAATATACCTAAAAATCATTCTTAAAAATTACACGCTTAAAAAAAAACACAGCTATCTACAAACAAAACTTAAATCTCAGGGCGGTTCGTTAAAAATTACTGTTTTTAAAATGTCCCACGTTTTGGGGGCCAATTGATATCTAGAGAAAGCGGAGAATATACTCGTCCCACGTTGGGACGCGAAATTGATATCTAGAGAAGGCGGAGAAAAATACTAGTCCCACGTTGGGACGCGAGATTGATATAAGGAGGCTGGGAATAAATATATTGGTCCCATGTTGGGACGCGAAATTGATAACTAAAGAAGCTGAAAAGCATAATAAAAATAAACATTAAACTCTGCCCCTGAAAATAAAAATCAAATAAAACATAATCGGCTGCGATGTGCCTGAAAAGACAAATACATACAAATACAGGCATGGTAAAAATAATATACATATACATAACTGGAAAGATCTTACCAAACTGCTGCTATCGTAACGGGACTGTAGAGGAAACACTTACACTACATATCACTTTTTAGTATTTAAAAATAACTTAAAACTAGCTTAAATTCACCCCTCGTTGGTTATATGGACCTGAAACACACTTATTCACTATTATGCGATTATTTAAGTTATTTTTATTCTTAAAAGTTATTTTTAATAGTAACTTAAACTATCTTAAATTCACCCCCGATGATAGGTAGAGAACCTGAAAAGAACTTAATCACTACTTTATACAATTAGAAAAAAAAAACTGCTAAGGCCGTCCGATAGCCTAGCAACCTCGCACTCTCGCACGCAGGTCTCTACAACTCCCGACCAACCACTGACGCCTACCGAATGACAACTCACACTCACAACTATCGAATGATAACTGATCGACTACAGCCGGGCGACCCAGCGCCCGTGAAACATGGAGTAGGGGAGGGGGGGGGGTGGTTAACTGAAGAATCAATCCGTACCGCCGGGTGCCAACCAAGATTCCAGGAATCTGCCAAATGCATTTTACATTTCAAATTTATTTTCAATAGAAAAGACAATGCTTAAATATATATATAAACAAGGCCTGGGAGGCCGCTATAATCCATTCCTAGAATTAATAGAAGAAATACATTAGGCCAAAGTAAAATAATGGTTTTTGGGTTTCTTTGATATCATAATGCATGGAAATATATCGATCACAATACCTATGGAAATATCAATAGGTATATGAAAAGTAATGACATTTACTTATATAAGCAACATTATCAACGTCGGCCTTCGTGGCTCAGTTGGTTAGGTATCTGAATGCTGATCCAAGGGTTCCGGGTTCGATTCCCGGTGGAGACACACTTTTTAATTGTTTTTAGTCTGGATCTGTGAGACGATAAATATCGTAAGTCTCCAGAATGTGGCAACTTGTATAACTGCAAAAACTGCAAATCCAGAGGGCGCTGGTACGTGTTAAATATTTATTTGACATAGTATCTGTTAGTTGCCCGAGAAGCTACATAAAATAATATAAGATAAATAAAATTATGCCGATATCACGGAAATTATATAGATCATCATACAATATTTTTTACGTTACATTTTTATGCATATAAGGCATCTGTTAATCATATCGAATAACATTTAATATTTTATCTATTTTTATACGTTATAGCAATTTTATATCCAAATTTTAATCTTTACTTACGTACAAAGTAAAATAACCTTTAATAATAAGAAACATATAATATAATTGCCTAGAAATTCCAATTATCAAAATCGGTGAAGGCAAGATTCAAAACCGATTTTACTGAAAGGCTAATTCAGCGCACGCATAATTTTATTCTAAGCTAATTCTAGCACCAACGCATGATAATCCAAACGATTCCTAGTTTAATTATTTCATGTTGCTTAAGGGGCCATATAAACCTAAACACCTCAATTTCAAACCAAATCCCTCAAATATGTTAAACAGTGTGTTTCTAGAAAAAATAGTATAAGCCTTTTCAACATTTCTCTAGTGAATGTTCGTCACAAAATTATAAAATTCAACCTAAATTCCCATAAATAAATTATTAAAAATATCCTTTTTTAAAGCATTTTTTTTTAAATTACTCCATAACCATGTGTCGTAGAGAAATAAATCTTTTATGTGCTTAAAGAGTGCATAAAATCAAAGTGAACGACCAATAAAGTTTTTTCATTTCAAGTAAGGTTTGTTCTTAAAATGCATAAAATCAACAAATTTGGGGCTTCCGATAATTTAAATCACGTATAAACCTTTTTTAACGCATGCGATAGTTACCCTTACTAACGCATAACTTCATAGTGCATTGGGCGGTTTTAATATATCATGTTTTCAGTCACTAAGTTTAGCGTTATATATAAACTGTATACCAAACGAACGCAATTCAATATTTGTTTAATTTTTTATCTATGGTTTTATCTGTCAAGTGACAGGTTGAGTTGTGATTCGAGTTATTTGTTGTTTTGTTTGCGAGAAGACTGCATTCGTATTAAAGCCCTTTTTTCTTCTGATTAATCGACTGTTATTAAACCGTGGTGTGTTAAATTTCGCATCAGCCATGCCGCAAGAAGACCACGGTAGTGTGGAAGACACTCCGGCCTCCCAGCGCCTAACCAACGATGACTTTAGAAAGCTCTTGATGACTCCGAGACATTCTTCGGGGTCTAGTTCAGCACACCCTCCAGGCTCTGTCAGGGAAGCAGTGGCCAATGCCAGGTATAAAACATGCGTCCCATCGCACCATCTACCTAATTAGAATAGGCAGGCAGCCTGCAGCCATACTCCTCAGCGTGCGGCCACACTCTCAATATTTTTTATTCGCTCATTGCTATACTCAGTCTATTGTTTTTCGAAAATGTCGTGCAATGGACTCTTGTTCCATTATTTTTTGTATTGTATTGATTTTTGTCCAATTAACTGTTCATCTGGTCAGCACAACAACATCCTAACCCTCTCAAGGTTTGTTTAGAGATAATTAAGGAAATAGGAACATGTCAAATCGCAGATATCTAAATAAGTAAATTTATAGGAAAAATATCTAAAAAAAATTGAAAGTTTTATTTCTATTGAATGGTTTTCTGTAAGTATGTGAATGTAAATATTGTTCTGGGAGGCATCGAAATTAAGCAGGTGAAAGAGTTTATATATCTGGGAAGCAGAATATCTCAAGACGGACGTTCAACAGCAGACATCAAAAGCAGAATCCATCAAGCAAGAGTCGCCTTCAACAAAAGATCAACAATTTTTGAATCCCCTAACATTTCCATCAAAATTAGGAAAAATTTGATCATGTCTCTTGTCTGGAGTGTACTGCTATATAGCTGTGAAACATGGACCATCAGCCAACGCGAAACGGGACGTCTGTCTGCGTTTGAGATGTGGTGCTACAGACGCATGGCTAAAGTTCACTGGTCAGAACACAACAGCAACGACGAGGTACTAAGTATGGTTGGAGAGACAAGGCAAATTATGAAAAGAATTGCCCAACAGAGAACAACTTGGATAGGCCACAACATCCGGCACCCAGGCCTGCTTTTTACCATCGTCGAAGGAATGATTGATGGGGGTAACTGTAGAGGTCGCCCCAGAAATAACTATATAGACCAGATAATCGGTGACGTGTGGTGTAGCAGCTACAAAGAGATGAAGAGACTGGCGAACGATAGAGTTAAGTGGAAAGATCGAGTGTTTGGTGCAGACCAATCTTTGTGATTGTGACCCAGAAGAAAAAGATGTGAATGATGTACAAGAGAAGTAAATTTACAGTTTTTAATGTCCACGCGATGTTCAGATTTTTGAGACAATCTAGTTGATTTTTTATGTTAATCGGAGTTGGCTATCCTTATTGATCGCTAACGAAGTATTTCCTACAGAGGCGATTTGTGCTGGATGATGAGTACAGAGGCGATTTGTGCTGGATGATGAGTACAGAGGCGATTTGTGCTGGATGATGAGTACAGAGGCGATTTGTGCTGGATGATGAGTACAGAGGCGATTTGTGCTGGATGATGAGTACAGAGGCGATTTGTGCTGGATGATGAGTACAGAGGCGATTTGTGCTGGATGATGAGTACAGAGGCGATTTGTGCTGGATGATGAGTACAGAGGCGATTTGTGCTGGATGATGAGTACAGAGGCGATTTGTGCTGGATGATGAGTACAGAGGCGATTTGTGCTGGATGATGAGTACAGAGGCGATTTGTGCTGGATGATGAGTACAGAGGCGATTTGTGCTGGATGATGAGTACAGAGGTGATTTGTGCTGGATGATGGTTCGACACTGAGTGGAGATATCTGTTTGTATTTATTAATTATCTGTAAACCATATGAACCAGAATGCCATCGTTTTTTTAAGGGCCTGCCTTAAGCATAATCTTCATACAAAATCTGTATGTACTTCTGAAACCTGCACGAAATTCATTGGTGCACCAAAACCATTTGTAAAAACATGAAGATAAAATATTGTTATTTTTAAGTTGGCAACAGTTGTCATTTTCTATGGTTGCGTTCCGTTGCAGTAGGGTTGGGCAATAGGTACGTCATTGTTAATTCCTCCAAGAACATTTCGTTCTGTTTATTGATATTTATCTGTGAAACCGTGCCGCAAACTTAGACAAACAAAATCAAAGTTGACAGAGAACATATAATATGTCCAATTCTGATTCGTTTCAGAGAACGAAAACGTCTGTAACCAACGGGCGACCGTGGATAAAAGGATTTTATACGCACTGTGACGTAATGAGTCCCGTATAAATGCAAGCAACTTTTTTACTTTTCTCCTTTACTAAAATTCAGACGGATAAATTTAGACGAATCAGAATAGGACATAATATTTTACTATAAATGAGAATTATACGCTCAGTCATTCAAGAATGAATTATAAAGATCATGTCTTTTTGAATCGACACTGGTTGAAAATGGGTTTTAAACGTACAAACCTATATGGAGAGGGAATAGGGAGATAGGAATAACCTTCAAGATTTCACAATTTACTCCTTGATCACCAACAACATTTGTCTTGCAATATTTGTGTCTAATATCCCTTTTTCTTTGGTCCTTATCAACAGTGCTATGCCCCCTCCCGAGACTGAAGATCGCGGCGAGCTGCGTCGCAAGAAGAAATCCTTCTACGCAGCGCTGAAGAAGCAGGAAGACAGCAAACTGGCAGAGCTGGCGGAGAAGTACAGGGATAGGGCAAGGGAGAGGAGGGACGGCGCCAACCCAGACTACACTGGGGAGGGAGGGGGAGAGGGTGTCGAGGGGGCTGCGGCCACCAGCGGTAGCAGCAGCGCATACAGGGCTGTCGCACCGGACATCAAGTCCAGTTTGGACGCCAAGGAGAGAAGGAGACAGATGATTCAGGTACTACAATCTTCACAAATCTGCATTGTCAGAGTTTGTCAACAAATTCAAGAAAAATTTGTGTCATATCGTTAATGAAAAGTATTAAGCCAGTATATTATATTTGTTTTAGGAATCCAAATTCTTGGGAGGTGACATGGAGCACACCCATTTGGTGAAGGGTCTGGACTATGCCCTGCTGCAGAAGGTGCGTTCCGAGATACAGTCACGTGAGTTTGAGCAGGAGCAACAGATGGAGCAGATTGCCAACACGCAGGACAAGGACAAGAAAGAAAAAGAAGAGGTAGGTGACATAATGTTAGCGCCGGCGTCCTCGGTTCCATTACCGGTGGCAGTAATTTATTTTAAATTGTTTCTCACATAAATCATGTTTCTATGGGCTGCAAACACTGATTAATTGTATGAAATTGCTATTTGATAGTAAACTCGCAACTTGCGCATACATGGGTGTAAAGAAGTGTTGAAATAAATAAATAAAACTTTAATAATATTTGGGGGTATAATGTTTATCTATTGATTTAATCAGAAGTATTATAATATTAAATATTTGCATGGTCAAAAGGATTCTATTTTATTTAAAACCTATTGCAAGGTGTGGGTGTGTATGTGAGAAAAAACAGAGAAGCTATATAAAATTATACTCACCATAAAACCTTACCACCAGCAGTCAGCGATATTGCAATGAGACTCATATAAAATAATGCAAATATCTCAGTATCTCAGAGCGTGTTATTTATTGATTAAGACAAAAAAAGTATAGTTAAGTATTAAATAAGAATTTTAATATTCAACAAAATTGTATTGAAACATAAAAAAAGCTGAGTCAGATGTGATTGTGGGGAAGACTAAGTGATGAGAGAAACTCAGAAATACAAAAGAAATCATAATTTATTTATATCATGGTTGGCAAGGAGTGTTATAAACATGATGAATTTATCTAAGCTACCTGAACTAATCCAAATATTTAACATTTTGATAAAACTAATTAATCCTTAAATTATAATTTACAAGTTTTCAAATATTTTTTAAACCATGCAATGCATAATAAAAAAGAAATATTAAACATGACATAATTAAACAGATTTAATCAAAATTTCCAAATAATACCAATATTTCACATTTTTTTTATAATCAATTAAAAATGAATCAGTTTTGTGAATTTGCATCTTCTTGAAGATAATCAGTAAGTATAATTGTTGAGATGATATCTACCATTGAAGTATTTATGTCGATCAGATGTCCAATTTACATGTAATTTACAGTCATTTAATAAGTCTTGATGTGCAAATATAAGTGATGCACCAACCATGATATTAAGAATTATCCATTTTCAATCATCAATGGTATCAAACGAAAAGTTCATTAAAAAAAACAAAGAAAAAAAAAAGAAAAGAAAGGAAAGGAGGCGGTTATATTTCCTGCAAGAATTCAGTTAAATTAGCGAACGTGACTCATGCCAGATATTTTATATAGACGAGGATCGATGAAACTAAATAAAGAAACTTACCCAGCCTCCTTTAAATTTGTATTTCCAGTCTTTGCTGGTTAGATTTACGTTCGCCATGCTCTCTGGCGCGATGCGACACATCGTGTCGGCTGACAGAGTTGAAAAGGAAGGCATAGATACATCGATCCGCCTATCTAATCCGCTCGGAAACGGCTGCGTTCGCCTCACAACTTAAAACAAATATTTTCAAATATTGCGAGGTGCGTTCGCTTAAAATATTTTTATAAAAATTAAAATACAAATAATCAAGTAGTGAAGTGCAAATACAAAATAACGTCACAATATACCTCCAAGTATGATATTGCTTATGTCAGTTGAACATTAAATAATTGATAATACATAATTTACAGTGATGAAGGGTTTCAATCAATAGAGCTACTTACATGATCAACTCTGGTTTATTAGAAACAAATGAAATTACAATATAAATAATAACTTAATTAATTTGTGATGTCGTGGGTCGGAACTAATAGATAAAGATTTAACGCGACTCTACTCTATTGAACAATCAACACATGAATAAAGATCTATAGGTACATTGGCTCGATTCAGCATGCAGCGGTGGGCTATGGTTCGTTGATCTTCGTTAATCGTCGGGAGTATTTGAGAATCATGAGGCTATACATATTGCAGCTGACAAGGCGCTGCTACAAATATATATTTTTCATTATAATTTAAATTTATTTGTGTTAACATCTCATCTGTTTTTATTTAAATATAAAAAGTATTTATACAGGTCGGACATTTTTGCCGAGGTGTCGACATTTATTTAATTATTCATCAGAAATCCAACAGTTTTTTTTTATTTTAACAAAAAAATTATAGTAATTTGGTGGTGGCAGAGTGGGTTAGCGCGCTGGGTTTGCAATTTGCCAGTGGTCGCGAGTTTGAATCCTGTCACGACCGATTTCGTTCACCTATAGCACAAACATTTACACTTAATTTAGGGAATGTATGAGGATGTATATGTACTTGTTACTACAAGGACATATTTATTATTAAAAAAAAAAATATGACAGTGAAACTAATAATAGGTTTTTATTAAGAAGTAATAAATTATAAGCATATAAACACAAATTATTTATAAGAAAAAAAGGGTAGAAGGAAAGGTGGGGGGGAGAAGTACTAGGGGTTTGAGGAAAGGATGAAGTGGGGAGATGGTGGGCAATTTCAGAAGAATCGTGATATCAAGCTGTCAGTGTGAGCTTGGTTACATACATTTGTGTTGTTATGACAAAAAAAACATTTTAAAAGTCGAATATTTTTATTATTGCATATGCGCAAACATTGGATTTTTTTCCTGTCGGGAGTCAAAGATATTTTATAACAGATTTTTAATTATCTCAATAGAGACGAAGTTGGAATATTTATTGTAGGAGAACCGGGAAATCAAGGCACCTACAGGGCTTACGACCTGTCATCGGCTGGTTTACGTGATCACTTTATGCGCTTGCGCAACGTTCACCAATTATGCCTTTTAATGAGATCCCTATCAATTCAATTTTGAAAGTTCTATATATTGTAATACTGAAATTCTTTTCGCTTGAAAATAAGGAATTTTTACTACAGCCATCTATGGGTGAAATTATGAACAACAATCTTATTATTTTTATTTATTTTGTTGGAACGCTATCTATTGAGAGAATTGGTTTTTTTGTAAATAATGAAAGCTACAATTCTTATATCTGAGGTGACAATGCATTTTTCGCATAGAAGTCACCCCTGAATTGCTCTAGACTTATAAGGTCATTTTTGTCTTATTTACCTACTTGTACCAATGTGTAAGTAATCGAATATTTTTATTATTGCATAATGCGCAAACATTGGATTTTTTTCCCTGTCGGGAGTCAAAGATATTTTTTAACAGATTTTTAATTATCTCAATAGAGACGAAGTTGGAATATTTATTGCAGATTCCAACAAAATAAATAAAAACAATAAGATTGTTGTTCATAATTTCACCCATAGATGGCTGTAGTAAAAATTCCTTATTTTCAAGCGAAAAGAATTTCAGTATTACAATATATAGAACTTTCAAAATTGAATTGATAGGGATCTCATTAAAAGGCATAATTGGTGAACGTTGCGCAAGCGCATAAAGTGATCACGTAAACCAGCCGATGACAGGTCGTAAGCCCTGTAGGTGCCTTGATTTCCCGGTTCTCCTACAATAAATATTCCAACTTCGTCTCTATTGAGATAATTAAAAATTTAAAAGTCGGTATAAACTCATAGAATTAAACCAATTATTTAGAGGTTTGTTAATTACTATGATTTTACATAATAATTGACTATATGAAGGTTATAAAAAGCATGTTCAAGATTTCAAATAACAACTCCCTCTAAATATAATTTCATCTAGAATACAAAGGGATGTTTCGGTACAATTGAATGAAAGATTTAACTTAAATTTAAAGATCTTCACTTTTATTAACAAATAACAACTGTTCAATTAATTTATAATACTTTTATATACTTTCACACGGCTGATAAATATCGATTGACACGTAAGTTTGACAGGTCGAGAGAGTAATGGCGGGGCGACGGAAAAAATATTATTTATACTTTTACGATTGATCTAGAATCTCTTTTCTTCGTACACAATAATGTGAAATTCTACTATTGGATTAGTAATTATATTTTAGGGATTTGTTCAGTGCATAGCAGAAAAGGTATTTGAAGTTTATTTAATTTACTTATTTGGCATCTCGCACATTTTTTTTGAAAAATAATCTATTTGGTATTGCAATTAATTTTAAACAATAAAAAAAACACATAAATAAATAATTGAATAAATGAATGAATGTGACATGACTATGATAGTAATTTCTCCGAGGGTTTCCCACTTTTTGACAAAAATTTTATATTATGAAATCATTATTGAAGATTATTTTTGTTATTATTTCAGGAAGATGAAATGGAATTCAAGACTCAATTAGGAAAGGATGTATACAAAACATTAGCAGCTTACAGGTAATTTACATACAATATACAAGCACTAGCAGGTTACAGGTAATTTACATACAATATACAAGCACTTGCAGGTTACAGGTAATTTACATACAATATACAAGCACTAGCAGGTTACAGGTAATTTACATACAATATACAAGCACTAGCAGGTTACAGGTAATTTACATACAATATACAAGCACTAGCAGGTTACAGGTAATTTACATACAATATACAAGCACTTGCAGGTTACAGGTAATTTACATACAATATACAAGCACTAGCAGGTTACAGGTAATTTACATACAATATACAAGCACTAGCAGGTTACAGGTAATTTACATACAATATACAAGCACTAGCAGGTTACAGGTAATTTACATACAATATACAAGCACTAGCAGCTTGCAGGTAATTTACATACAATATACAAGCACTAGCAGGTTACAGGTAATTTACATACAATATACAAGCACTAGCAGGTTACAGGTAATTTACATACAATATACAAGCACTAGCAGGTTACAGGTAATTTACATACAATATACAAGCACTAGCAGGTTACAGGTAATTTACATACAATATACAAGCACTAGCAGGTTACAGGTAATTTACATACAATATACAAGCACTAGCAGGTTACAGGTAATTTACATACAATATACAAGCACTAGCAGGTTACAGGTAATTTACATACAATATACAAGCACTAGCAGGTTACAGGTAATTTACATACAATATACAAGCACTAGCAGGTTACAGGTAATTTACATACAATATACAAGCACTAGCAGCTTGCAGGTAATTTACATACAATATACAAGCACTAGCAGGTTACAGGTAATTTACATACAATATACAAGCACTAGCAGGTTACAGGTAATTTACATACAATATACAAGCACTAGCAGGTTACAGGTAATTTACATACAATATACAAGCACTAGCAGGTTACAGGTAATTTACATACAATATACAAGCACTAGCAGGTTACAGGTAATTTACATACAATATACAAGCACTAGCAGGTTACAGGTAATTTACATACAATATACAAGCACTAGCAGGTTACAGGTAATTTACATACAATATACAAGCACTAGCAGGTTACAGGTAATTTACATACAATATACAAGCACTAGCAGGTTACAGGTAATTTACATACAATATACAAGCACTAGCAGGTTACAGGTAATTTACATACAATATACAAGCACTAGCAGCTTGCAGGTAATTTACATACAATATACAAGCACTAGCAGGTTACAGGTAATTTACATACAATATACAAGCACTAGCAGGTTACAGGTAATTTACATACAATATACAAGCACTAGCAGCTTGCAGGTAATTTACATACAATATACAAGCACTAGCAGGTTACAGGTAATTTACATACAATATACAAGCACTAGCAGGTTACAGGTAATTTACATACAATATACAAGCACTAGCAGGTAATTTACATACAATATACAAGCACTAGCAGGTTACAGGTAATTTACATACAATATACAAGCACTAGCAGGTTACAGGTAATTTACATACAATATACAAGCACTAGCAGGTTACAGGTAATTTACATACAATATACAAGCACTAGCAGGTAATTTACATACAATATACAAGCACTAGCAGGTTACAGGTAATTTACATACAATATACAAGCACTAGCAGGTTACAGGTAATTTACATACAATATACAAGCACTAGCAGGTTACAGGTAATTTACATACAATATACAAGCACTAGCAGGTTACAGGTAATTTACATACAATATACAAGCACTAGCAGGTTACAGGTAATTTACATACAATATACAAGGACACATTCATTCTTTCAATAAATGAATATTAAAAGAATTTTAAATAGTGGTTACGCATCACTATCTGATAGTGCAGAGATATTAGTCCAAGAGATAGCAACATTTTCGATGAATCATTTTTTAATGGCTGAATTTTTGATATTTCCTATCTTGTTATTTTGCAGATTTTAACATTATTCCAATATAATTTGTACTTGAATGTTATTTGTTCCTATATATAAAATCCATCTGTTTGTGAAATATGTACTTACTTACTACTTACTTTACGGGTCCGGACCTTAGACCTTGCCACTCCAATAGGCGGCGACGGATATCGCTTTGTCGTTCGCTGTTTTTAAGTCATCTGTGCTGCATGTCATCTTCATTTGTGGGTATATTAGTAGATGGGCGTCATCCTGTTCCTCTCCACAGTCACAGCATGTATCTTCTCCCTCCAGAAATACCCACCTCTGTTGGTTTCTTTTACATCTAGTCACCCCCACTCTCAGTCTGTTAAGGGTCCTCCATGTTGGAAAGTCCAAACCAAACGCAGTGTTCACTTCCTCAGATGGTGTCATCCAGAGTCTGCTGTCAAGTTGTTGCCTCATAGATCCTCTCTATACCGTTTTGTGGAGGTTCCCAATTTGGTAGTAGATATAAGAAAGTTCTTTCTCGACCGCAGTCTCGATGCAGCCATCTGCTGGTTGTGAAGGGGGTGTATAGGGTCATGGATCTGATACTGAGATATTTAAAAAATATTTTCAAAAGTATTCCCGGATGTGTGCTGAACAAATGACCAAGTTTCATTGTTATTAGGTTGATGGTATAAGAGCACAAACAGGACTTACAAAGATACAAATGATACTTATATCTGCAATTTTAAATCGGTAATTGGTTATTAAAAAGTGAATCCGTCTGCTGGGCTTAACTTTATGTACTGTTGAATAGTGAATGACTCTTGCAGTGGGCAAACACGGGCTGATGACGATGACTGTTGAACTATTTCCAGATCAAAGCACGTCGAGCGCAACGAGATGTTCATACCCGGCCGTATGGCGTACGTAATGGAGCTTGAAGATTCTGCCGAGTGGGACATTCCCCTCACTATACTGCGCAGCCGAGCGGAGCTGCCCTCCGTTGAAAAGGGTCAGAGTACGGCGCCGGCCCTCACAAACAACGACATCGTCATCAACAAGCTGGCTCAAGTTCTGGCGTATCTGAGACAGGGAGGAAGACATATCAAAAAGGGAAAGAAAAATAAGGTATAGTTTTATTTATGTCTTTCACTAAAGTAACTTAATTTATATTGCTTCTCGGGTAACTAACATGTATTATGTTAAATCTCTGTATAACAAATATCGAAGTAAAGAAAAATAAGGTATAGTTTTATTTATGTCTTTCACTAAAGTAACTTAATTTATATTGCTTCTCGGGTAACTAACATGTATTATGTTAAATCTCTGTATAACAAATATCGAAGTAAAGAAAAATAAGGTATAGTTTTATTTATGTCTTTCACTAAAGTAACTTAATTTATATTGCTTCTCGGGTAACTAACATGTATTATGTTAAATCTCTGTATAACAAATATCGAAGTAAAGAAAAATAAGGTATAGTTTTATTTATGTCTTTCACTAAAGTAACTTAATTTATATTGCTTCTCGGGTAACTAACATGTATTATGTTAAATCTCTGTATAACAAATATCGAAGTAAAGAAAAATAAGGTATAGTTTTATTTATGTCTTTCACTAAAGTAACTTAATTTATATTGCTTCTCGGGTAACTAACATGTATTATGTTAAATCTCTGTATAACAAATATCGAAGTAAAGAAAAATAAGGTATAGTTTTATTTATGTCTTTCACTAAAGTAACTTAATTTATATTGCTTCTCGGGTAACTAACATGTATTATGTTATATCTCTGTATAACAAATATCGAAGTAAAGAAAAATAAGGTATAGTTTTATTTATGTCTTTCACTAAAGTAACTTAATTTATATTGCTTCTCGGGTAACTAACATGTATTATGTTATATCTCTGTATAACAAATATCGAAGTAAAGAAAAATAAGGTATAGTTTTATTTATGTCTTTCACTAAAGTAACTTAATTTATATTGCTTCTCGGGTAACTAACATGTATTATGTTATATCTCTGTATAACAAATATCGAAGTAAAGAAAAATAAGGTATAGTTTTATTTATGTCTTTCACTAAAGTAACTTAATTTATATTGCTTCTCGGGTAACTAACATGTATTATGTTATATCTCTGTATAACAAATATCGAAGTAAAGAAAAATAAGGTATAGTTTTATTTATGTCTTTCACTAAAGTAACTTAATTTATATTGCTTCTCGGGTAACTAACATGTATTATGTTATATCTCTGTATAACAAATATCGAAGTAAAGAAAAATAAGGTATAGTTTTATTTATGTCTTTCACTAAAGTAACTTAATTTATATTGCTTCTCGGGTAACTAACATGTATTATGTTATATCTCTGTATAACAAATATCGAAGTAAAGAAAAATAAGGTATAGTTTTATTTATGTCTTTCACTAAAGTAACTTAATTTATATTGCTTCTCGGGTAACTAACATGTATTATGTTATATCTCTGTATAACAAATATCGAAGTAAAGAAAAATAAGGTATAGTTTTATTTATGTCTTTCACTAAAGTAACTTAATTTATATTGCTTCTCGGGTAACTAACATGTATTATGTTATATCTCTGTATAACAAATATCGAAGTAAAGAAAAATAAGGTATAGTTTTATTTATGTCTTTCACTAAAGTAACTTAATTTATATTGCTTCTCGGGTAACTAACATGTATTATGTTATATCTCTGTATAACAAATATCGAAGTAAAGAAAAATAAGGTATAGTTTTATTTATGTCTTTCACTAAAGTAACTTAATTTATATTGCTTCTCGGGTAACTAACATGTATTATGTTATATCTCTGTATAACAAATATCGAAGTAAAGAAAAATAAGGTATAGTTTTATTTATGTCTTTCACTAAAGTAACTTAATTTATATTGCTTCTCGGGTAACTAACATGTATTATGTTATATCTCTGTATAACAAATATCGAAGTAAAGAAAAATAAGGTATAGTTTTATTTATGTCTTTCACTAAAGTAACTTAATTTATATTGCTTCTCGGGTAACTAACATGTATTATGTTATATCTCTGTATAACAAATATCGAAGTAAAGAAAAATAAGGTATAGTTTTATTTATGTCTTTCACTAAAGTAACTTAATTTATATTGCTTCTCGGGTAACTAACATGTATTATGTTATATCTCTGTATAACAAATATCGAAGTAAAGAAAAATAAGGTATAGTTTTATTTATGTCTTTCACTAAAGTAACTTAATTTATATTGCTTCTCGGGTAACTAACATGTATTATGTTATATCTCTGTATAACAAATATCGAAGTAAAGAAAAATAAGGTATAGTTTTATTTATGTCTTTCACTAAAGTAACTTAATTTATATTGCTTCTCGGGTAACTAACATGTATTATGTTATATCTCTGTATAACAAATATCGAAGTAAAGAAAAATAAGGTATAGTTTTATTTATGTCTTTCACTAAAGTAACTTAATTTATATTGCTTCTCGGGTAACTAACATGTATTATGTTATATCTCTGTATAACAAATATCGAAGTAAAGAAAAATAAGGTATAGTTTTATTTATGTCTTTCACTAAAATAACTTAATTTATATTGCTTCTCGGGTAACTAACATGTATTATGTTAAATCTCTGTATAACAAATATCGAAGTAAAGTAATTTTTAGTATAACGTATACGCCTAACCTAAAATATTAGAGGGGCTCAATTTTTTTCTTGAAAGGAAATATGTATTTAAAAGGTGAAAATATTCAGTACACTTGTGAAATTTCATGCATATGCATGATCAGTGTTTATCATCATTCTCCTGTTAAGCTGCAATTACAATACCTGAAAAAAAGGGGGGTCGGGTGGATCATATATCATATATCATACATGTTGGATTTAGTTGTTTTTGTCAGAGTCAGAATTAAATACATCAGAATTATTGTCAAAAAGTAAACACGGACAACATTTCACTACACCCGCAATACGCATTCTTTTCACTACACCTGCAAAACCATGACGTTTTTTGTTACATATTCATATTATAACGAATATATTTTCGTGATTTACAAGAACTAATTTGAGATGATTGGCCGGGAGGCCCTTATTTTTTCATATTCACACGAACATCGTAATTAAAGTAACGCGAAATTAAATTATGTATACTATTCACCGTGCACTATTGTCAAAAATTATCATTAAAAAATATTAACCGTAATTCGTCACTCTGCAAACACAACATGCAAAATGGCGCGCTGTCATCAACGGCTTCCAGCGACCAGCTGACCGCTTATTGTGAAGTGCGCAGACACTAATATTAGTTGTGTTCATAAATACACTAATTCATCTACAACTGATAAACATAGAAAAGAGATGTATTCCGGTAAATTCATGAACATATATAGGAACGTGCCCGAGAGCTCCATACATTTCGCATCATATTGTACTGCGGCATTAGAATCAATTCTATGAGTTTATCAATTCTACAGTTCTTCGGGCGCAAGTACATTGTGCCCGCGGAACAAAATTTTTCATAGAATCTCGCTGTATGAAACAAACTATTGCAGTATTTTACTATTATAACCGTAAGGTGGAAACACAGTTATTTTTAAATATAATGAATTTCCAGAATTAATTTAGCACATATTTTTGGAATCTATAGAACAAAATTTTTGGGAGGGCTCAGCCCGAGAGCCCCTTTGGAGGAGCCACCACTGCATATACGTAATTTGTCCCCGATAAACCTTCATACAAAATGTACTGAACCAAAATTCACTGTAGCAAAGCCGATCTCAGAATAACAATTTTTTTTTTTCTAGAATGTTTCAATTTTTTGCGAACTCTGTCTGTTTTTAACACTTGGTGGTGCTGTACATATCTATAATATATTGCGTAGGTAACATATGGTATACAAGTGCTAGTCTTTATTTTTGTATGTATGCATATTTACCCCATCTTTGGTGTTTCTAAAATATTTTTTGTGACAAAAACAAACAAAAAACTATTATTCATTATAGCGAATTTTCAGTATTATGAAACATTTTCTGTGGTCCCGTGAACTTCTTTATACTCAGATTCGACCTGTATTTATTTAACACACATCCAATAACAAGTCACCACATTCTGGAGACTTGAGATTTGAAGAAGTTTGAAGATGAAGGATTCCCTTCAATATAAGTAAAAATCTTATAGGTTAAAAAAATATTCTTTTACATTATGGTGGCATTATTACCTAATGAAATTTTTTTACAAAGTTGATTTTATTCCAACTCATTTATTTATAATCCTAAATCGATTCCAAATCAGGGAAAAAACTTAGTAAATATAAAAAACAATAATTTCTTTTAATGTTTGAAACTGTCACCTAATTATTTATTTATTACTTCTCGGCCAAATAACTGTAACAATTCAAGTATTAATTTAATACGCACCCAATAACAAGTTGCTACATTCTGGAGACTTATGATATTAACCGTCTCACAGATCCAGACTGAAAACACAATTAAAAACTGTGTCTCCACCGAGGATTGAACCCGCGACCTTTGAATCAGCAGTCAGATTCTCACCAACTGAGCCACAAAGGCCGATAATTATGAATTACTTGAGATGCTAGGAGGTTCTTGCTACTGGAAAGCCGATTTCTGCCATCTGAACCGCTTCCTAAGAAAACTATCTGTTATTTTATCAATCTGAAGTTAGTGACATAACATCTTAGCAGGAAGTGTTTCATCCATGGTAATATTTGCGCATTGAATAGAGAAATTAAATAAAAATAAACATTCTTTTGCAGGACAAATCTGGTAAGCTACTGAGGCCGCAGGACGACTCCATCTATGGTGAAATTGGCGACTACATCCCCACGCAGAGCAACCTCAACAAGGAGTCTTACCACGACAGGAGCAGGGACAGAAGCAGGACAACTGGGGGTACCAGAGACGAGGGAACGGACAAGAGAAAATCTTACTTTGACAAACCCTTGGAGAAGGAAAAAGAAGACGGTAATTTGTGACTTGAATTGTTTTATTGATGACTCGCTGCAATGAAATTATTCAGTGGACTGTTTTATTCTATATGAGGTCTACTTTATTTATATGCAGATATTTAGTGAGCATACAGCATTAAAATATATTATACTTATAAAAAAATAACAAAATATGAGCCAGTAAAGTTTACAAAGTATTACAATGGTCGTGTACACAAAAATATGACATTAAAATATATTTTACCTGTAAACAAATAACAAAATATGAGCCAGTAAAGTTTACAAAGTATTACAATGGTCGTGTACACAAAAATACCACATTAAAATATATTTTACCTGTAAACAAATAACAAAATATGAGCCAGTAAAGTTTACAAAGTATTACAATGGTCGTGTACACAAAAATACCACATTAAAATATATTTTACCTGTAAACAAATAACAAAATATGAGCCAGTAAAGTTTACAAAGTATTACAATGGTCGTGTACACAAAAATACCACATTAAAATATATTTTACCTGTAAACAAATAACAAAATATGAGCCAGTAAAGTTTACAAAGTATTACAATGGTCATGTATGCAAAAATACGATATTTAGATATATTTTACCTGTAAACAAATAACAAAATATGAGCCAGTAAAGTTTACAAAGTATTACAATGGTCATGTACGCAAAAATACGATATTTAGATATATTTTACCTGAGGCGCGATTCTCGTTTAAATCCTTAACTGTTGTTATGGATAGGAAATTAAGGCTACTAGCGCTTGCGAGAGAATGCTATGTCAATAAATGCGATTCTCGTTCTCGCGGAAGTGATAGGTGTCCATACAGAATGATGTAAGGATTTTATGGATAGTATCCATATTTTTATTTTTTGCTGTTGGCCACATTAACGTTTATTGTATATGGATTATGACAGCAATGGACGGCAACGTCGCTTTATTTGGCTTCATTTCGTTTGTGACAGTTTGTGACGTCTATCTAATCGGAGCGGTACGAAAAGTTTCTTAATTTAATAAATTAACAAGAGGTTTTATTCACCATGAGGTACGTATTTATATTTTTTATAGTTATTTATGTTTAAATATATATTTTAATGTCATTTTAAGTATATACAAACACTTGTTCAAGTGCATTAAAATTTTAGGTTATTTATAATATTTATACATTCTTCGTAGTGTAAATTTTAGTCTGTCTCTCATTTAAATCTACCCATTAAGAAATTGATGTTTTAGTCGTATTTATAAGCATAAACATATTTAAAAAGATATTGCTTTTTGTTACAGTGATACAGTAAAAAGCAGAATGGCACGTGCGTCAACGAAACAATTAGATATGTTAGTGGATTATATGATGCAAAATCAAGATTTTGCCTCTGGACGATTACTGGGGATCAGAGGCAAGGATAATTATAATAAATGTTGGAAGGACTTATGTGTCTTGTTGAATAATATTGGGCCCAACAAAAATGTTATCCAGTGGCAGAAGGTGTGTATTTTTATAACCTAACATTGATTTTTAGTTACACTTTGAAGAGAGATCACTTTGAAGATTTTCTAATGTAATGATATATGACAGGGTAAGAAATGAGAACACAAGAAAATAATGAAGATAACAAAAGAAAGTAAATGAATGAATGAAAGTGAATAAATACACTGAGATGTTTTGGCCAATTTTGAAACTTTATCAAATATTTCTGGTTCAGGGTCTTAAGCCTCGAAGCCAGTTAAATATTGTTTGATTATGATCTATATATTCATCAATATATTTTAAATTCCAGTACCACAACAAGATAATACAATTACTGAATTGTTATTAAAAAAAGTGAAGATGCCCATAAACGAACTTCAATATTCAAAGAATTAAAAGAAATAAGGAGGGAAGAATTAGATTAAAAAAGATACAATTGAATATTGAAAATGAGAAACTAAACATCGAAAAAGATAAACTAGTCATCAAAAGAGAGAAAGTGGCAGCACTTCAGGATATTGCAGATCAACTGAGGTAATTATATTATTACGTCCTTACATATGAAATTGGCGTTTTATATGGAAAAAGTAAAATGATAAAAAAATATATATATATTTATTTATTTTTATATTATTTTACAAAATACTTTTTTTACAATCTATGATTTCTGACAATAAAATATACAATTACATAAATTTAAGTTTCAAATGTTCAAAAGTTGTGACATCTAAAATTAAATATAATGACAAAATTATATAAAATGAAACCTTAAACATTTTAATGTTGAGTAACAGTGTTTATTTTATTTATTTGTGGATTATGCTACTCACTCTACTAGGCTACGCCTGTACCAGATATATGATATTATATATTGTGGATTATGCTACTCTACTAGGCTACGCCTGTACCAGATATATGAAATTATATATTTTTAATCAATCAAAATATGTACCGTTGTTATCTATGCACTTTTGCTATGTTATAGGTAGTTCATTGATTCTTTGCTGAATTATTTGCAACAGTATAAAATAATTTACTTGATCAATGGAAATAATGTAATTATTAATTATGTATTACAGTGTCAGATTGAATGATATTATTCTCACTGTTATGTTTCTTTTTCAGAAAGAGGCCGATCTAGAAGCTGCTTCAAGTCAAAAGTGATCATGAATCAACTGCTGTTGGACTCGTCTAGCTTCTGCAAGACGAGTTCGGACATCAAGAATATTTACATCGTCATTACTTGAAGTGTTCAAGTTATCCACATAATCATTTTCTTCGAGTTGTTCTGGCATATTGCACTTAATCCTTATATTGTGAAGAACTGCACAAGCGTTTACTATAAGACCAGCTCTCTCTGGGCTAAACATCAACGTGCGTTGCTTGGAAAGGCACCGCCATGTTGACTTTAATAGGCCAAAACATCTTTCAATAATAGATCTTGCTTGACAGTGTGCTTTAGTGTAATTTTGCTCTCTTCTATCTGTTGTATTTATTATTGGTGTTAGAAGCCAAGGCTCAAGGGGATATCCACTGTCTCCTGTAAAATGAAAATTATTACATTTATTAGGGAAGAGATCCACTGCTTTATTTTAATTTACCGAGGTTATTGTTAGTGTTAAAGGCTGGCTTAATTTCTCCTAATACTTACTAGTAGTATTCATTTTTCACTCATCAAGTGATATATAGCAAAGTATTTGTACCATTAGTATTTTTGTTATTGTATTTTAATAATTTGAAATTTATAATAAAATTATTCATGTATTGTTTTTTCATAAAAATGTCTTTTATAATTGAAGTAAATTTTCTTTTCTGTCATACCAATAATTTGAAATTTATAATTGTTCGTGTATTGTTTATTCATAAATATGTGTTTTGTGTTGTCTTGTAAATATAAAAGATAACACTGCTTTATATACAATTTTCACTGTAATTTAATTGAAGTAAATATTCTTTCCTGTTATACCAATAATTTGAAATTTATAATTGTTCGTGTATTGTTTTTTCATAAATATGTGTTTTGTGTTGTCTTGTAAATATAAAAGATAACACTGCTTTATATACAATTTTCACTGTAATTTAATTGAAGTAAATATTCTTTCCTGTCATACCAATAATTTGAAATTTATAATTGTTCGTGTATTGTTTTTTCATAAATATGTGTTTTGTGTTGTCTTGTAAATATAAAAGATAACACTGCTTTATATACAATTTTCACTGTAATTTAATTGAAGTAAATATTCTTTCCTGTTATACCAATAATTTGAAATTTATAATTGTTCGTGTATTGTTTTTTCATAAATATGTGTTTTGTGTTGTCTTGTAAATATAAAAGATAACACTGCTTTATATACAATTTTCACTGTAATTTAATTGAAGTAAATATTCTTTCCTGTTATACCAATAATTTGAAATTTAAATTGTTCATGTATTGTTTTTTCATAAAAATGTGTTTTGTGTTGTCTTGTAAATATAAAAGATAACACTGCTTTATGTAAAATTTTCTCTGTAATTTAATTGAAGTAAATATTCTGTTCTGTTATCCCAAAAATTTTAAATGTCTCATTGTTTATATATTGATTTATTAAAAAAAAGTGTTTTATTTTGTCTTATAAATCTAGGACAGAGGTCCACTGTTTTTATTTATAGTTTTTAATTATTTATAATTGTTTATGTATTGATTAGAGTAATAATAAAATATTTTCTCTATCATTTTTTTCTCATGTACGTTAAATATAAAGTATACCTATTAACCACGTCTTTCTTTCTCCTCGTTGATGCCACAATTCCATTACTCTGCCGGCTGATGAGTTCATCCAAATGTAACTGTCATGTCTTGCTCCTGGATATCATGCATTTATGTTCAAAATAAGTTTTGAAGGGTCACAAATCTGAAAATTTTTAAGTAACTTATAAGTGTGACGATACCTTATTTTAAATTGTTTATTAATATTATAATTTGTATTATTAATTATATTTGTGAGAAAAAAGGAATTTTATTTTTGTCATCTTATTTCTATAAATCATTTAATTTCAAATACAGTTTAAAATCGAGATGAGTTCTAAAATCCACTGTACATAATTCATACAAACATTTATTTCTATTTTACCAAAAATCAAGCATTAGGTCTCGTCTTGGAACATGGCGGCTCATTTGTAGTAAGTATTATTTGAGTCAATATGGTATGAATCATGGAGTAATTAAGGTTTGAATGTATATTTATGTACATTGTAATAATGAAAGAAAAAATTATTACTGCTTGAACATTCAGGGAATGGTATCCATGATGGTTAAAGGCCGCTTCTTTGTGTTCAACTGGTGCCAAGATTGCAACGTGAGTACAATCTATAGCACCAATGGTGCCAGGGAAGGGATGAGCACAATTATTAAATAATTGTTTGGTGGCAGCACGTTCCTCTACTGTCATGGGGAAACGAATCCATTGCTGTAGTAATATCTCATTTATGGATTGAGAAACACTAAATGTACGCATCGACTTACTGATGCTTGGCTCACAGCTAAACCATACTCTCTACCGATACCACGTTGATAACTACCAACTGCATAGAAACGCACTGCCGTTAAAATCTGTAAAAAAGTTAAAAGTCCAGTAATTGCATGTGATAAAGGATTTTTTAAAATAAATATGTATTTAAAGACATTGAATGTATTCTAATTGGTTTTACAGTCTTTCTATTCTTCTTAATTAGGTACTTAGCCTTTATACAAATAATTGTTTTTGCATGTTTATTATTCATGTTCATTTTTATTATTATTGTCGGTCTTCGTGGTTCAGTTGGTTAGGTATTTGACTTCTGATCCAAAGGTCCCGGGTGGAGACACAGTTTTTAATTTTGTTTTCAGTCTGGATCTGTGAAACGATTAATATTGCAAGTCTCCATAAATGTGGCTTGCAATATTAATCGACTTGGTATTGGGTGCGTGTTAAATCAATATTTGACATAGTACCTGTTAGTTGCTCGAGAATTTATATATATATAAAAAAATTGAACTGTAATTTTTTCCTTTAGATGCAATGTTATTTTTATTTTCTTTTGAGGGATGTTTTTGAATATTATAATGTATGAATCATTTTTATATTTTAAATTATGAACGTGTGTTGTATGTTTTTTAAATAAATAAATAAAAATTACCTGCGATTGTACGGAAAGGCCATGACATTTGCTTCGTCGTAATCTTGAATCCAAAGATATACACAAATACCGAGTTATTTCCTTGGATATCCTAAATAATTTAAAAAAATAATCTTGTGGCAAATCCATCGGATTGTGTACATCTCTTAAATTGCGATACTCTAAACGATTGACATTTCTTTCTTGTCTTCTTTCTATTTCCATCAATAAAAGATCCATCTTTAGAAAATATCCCGAAAATGTTATAATAAAGTCATGATTTAAATGTCAGTGAAGTGACAGATCGATGTTATGGATAGCGCTAAGCGTTAGTGACACCTCTAATGCTAGCGCTACGATATGGATACCTGCGAGGGATAGTATCCCTTTTACTGTCACTACAAATTGAAACGAGAATCGCGTTTTCTATAATTTTAAGGATTTTAAGGATTTTAAGGCGTTATGGATAGCTAAAAAAGAACGAGAATCCCGCCTCTGTAAACAAATAACAAAATATGAGCCAGTAAAGTTTACAAAGTATTGCAATAGTCATGTACACAAAAATACGGCATTAAAATATATTTTACTTATACACAAATTACAAAATATGAGCCAGCAAATTTAACAAAGTATTACAATGGTTATATACACAAAAATAAGGAAATCAGAAAATTATATGGTATAAATAAATATATAATAATTATGAAAAAAATGGTGGGGGGGAGGGAGTAAGCACTACAATGATGATCGAAGTGGTTTTAAAGAATACTAGCAAAGAAAATTAAATCAACTACATAATATGGCCAATATTAGTCATCAAGATAAAATAAATTAAATCAACTACATAATATGGCCAATATTAGTCATCAAGATAAAATAAATTAAATCAACTACATAATATGGCCAATATTAGTCATCAAGATAAAATAAATTAAATCAACTACATAATATGGCCAATATTAGTCATCAAGATAAAATAAATTAAATCAACTACATAATATGGCCAATATTAGTCATCAAGATAAAATAAATTAAATCAACTACATAATATGGCCAATATTAGTCGTCAAGATAAAATAAATTAAATCAACTACATAATATGGCCAATATTAGTCATCAAGATAAAATAAATTAAATCAACTACATAATATGGCCAATATTAGTCATCAAGATAAAATAAATTAAATCAACTACATTATATGGCCAATATTAGTCATCAAGATAAAATAAATTAAATCAACTACATAATATGGCCAATATTAGTCATCAAGATAAAATAAATTAAATCAACTACATAATATGGCCAATATTAGTCATCAAGATAAAATAAATTAAATCAACTACATAATATGGCCAATATTAGTCATCAAGATAAAATAAATTAAATCAACTACATAATATGGCCAATATTAGTCATCAAGATAAAATAAATTAAATCAACTACATAATACAGTGGCCATTTTGGATTTTTGAGTGACAGACGCGTTACTTTTTCCCCGGTCAATTAAATCAAAACGAGCGATTTATAGTGGAGTTTACTATCTAAATATCATTTATTTTTGTTAACAGTTACATTGTGAATAATGTGTTTTTAGTTTTTGTTTCAATTTAGTTATTTTAATATAGTTATTTTGTGTTTTATTTTCTACAACGATACTGGTGAGTTTGTTCCATTTTATTTGATTTATTTTTTGCTTTGTACGTAGGTAGAGTTTAATTCCTATTAGCGGTGAAGCGACAGCGACACCAACCGTATGTAGTAATGAACGAGCGAGGGGGGGAAGATGAAGGGGGCGGAAGGCCCCCTCCCGCACCTGACAACAATGTTATTAATAAACAATTATTCGTTTCAACATCAAATAAAACTAAAGCCCAGTCCACACTACCGCAAACCGATAGAGATACTAACACGATTCTATCAACAAAACGTTTTAAACCGAACGACACAACAATAGAAACGCGTGTTAACATACCTTTATACCGATACAACGAATGTTCTTTGCCGCCGTATATCGTTCATGTACAAAACAAAGTATCGGGAGAAAATCAAATTATAAATGCAGTTTCTTTCGGCTCATTCATTTATAAACATAAATTCACTGATATAAAAAAAATAAAACCTCTAGGAAAACGTATAATATCCATAGAATTTAACAATTATTTGACCGCGAATTCTATCTTGAACAACAAAATTTTAGAAGAAAAAATTACATAACATTTATTCCATCGTTTCATGTGACTCGACTGGGAGTGGTAAAGGATATTCCTACATCATTTTCGGACGATGAAATCATCCAAAACTTGGAGGTTCCCCCAGGATTTGGAAAGACTGAAAATCCGTAGACTGAATTACAGAGACCGTAGGGCCGAAACTCCAACATGGAGACCATCGCAGACAGTTGTAGTAACGTTTGAGGGACAGAGACTCCCTTCTCATGTGTATCTATTTTATAATCGTCTTCCCGTAGACACATATATCTTTCCAACGATACAATGCCATAAGTGCCTGAGATTTGGACACACAAAAATCAATTGCAAATCTAGTATTGGTAGATGTTATAAATGTCGTTCCCAGCATCTCGGTGAGACTTGCACAGAAAATATTAAAAACTTAATTTGCGCTAACTGTACGGGTAATCATTCAGCCCTGGATATCAACTGCCCGGAGTTGACGCGCCAAAAAAATATAAAAAAAGTGATGGCGGAAAATTCCGTATCTTATATTGAGGCATCAAGCATGTTCCCACCGGCGAAAATCACATATTCAGAGAAAACAAAAATTATTCCTAGTGCTGAAAACCAAACCCATTCTAGCCTAAAATGGAGACAAATATCTCATATAAGTAAAACGCCCCATTAAAAAACTAACGCTTTATCAATAAACGATAAAAAACACTTAGACTCCATACTGATAGCCCCAAATGGAAACTACCCTTCTCCAAATAATGGTTGTGCCCTTCCTAATAATACAAGCAACTCTGACCCCATGAACAACCGCAAAGAAATTATCCTTAACTGCATATATAACATGTTAAACGAACTACTTACTACTGGAAACTATGTTTCTATACCGTCCAACGATGAAATAATAAAAAATACCTTAAAAAACGCTACATTAATTACTAACGAAGATAATAACATTACTGAACCAACACATTCCAATACAGATGCACCGTCGGTTCATCTACCGTAGGTTGCATAGCATATGTAACAAATCTATACATATTTTATCATACTCTAAAATGGCTTTAAACATTCTTCAATGGAACTGTAGGAGTGCTGCTCCTAATAAGGACTCAATATTAAATCTTCTATCTGGAAATCAGATAGACGTAGCTGCATTGTCCGAAACTTGGCTTAGAGATGATAAGCTATTTAAAATACACGGTTACCGATGCCTTACTGACAATAGACTGGACGGTCGTGGAGGTTGTGCATTATTAATAAAAGATTCATTATATTTCAATCAGGTACACCCGAAAACAATCAACTGCCCTTTCCAGTTAGTCGCTGCCGAAATAAATGGCACAACTTTCGTATCAATATACATTTCCCCTAATTTTCAACCCACAAAATCAATATTGAAGTCAGTATTCAAACATTTACCTTCACCATTTGTAATACTTGGGGATTTCAATGCCCATCATAGCATATGGGGTTCATCTACATATACAAGATTAGGCAGAATAATAGTAGATCTATTAAATGAGTTGAGTTTATGTGTTATTAATGATGGATCTCCTACGCGCGTCCTCGTACCAAACCAACGACCATGTGCCGTAGATTTAACAGTTTGTAGCCCAGAATTAGCCCCTTACCTGGATTGGAATATTCAACCCGATCCATTCAACAGTGACCACTTTCCCATTTGTGTTCTCTACTCTCATCCATCCTGCAAACTAGTACGCAATCCTTCCTCCTACAGCAATGCACCACAAATAAGAAAAAAGAGATTTAGTAAAAACATTTGTAATTTTGAAAAAGTCAATTGGTCTGGATTTGTTAATTTCACGGATGACCCAACCAATTCACGACTAATTATACCCTCTAAAGAAAATTTACTAGATTGTTACGATAATTTCATAGAAACAATAGAAAAAGCGGAAAATTTCATCCCTAAGAAAGTTAATAAAACCAAAAAATATCCTCCCCCTCCACCTTGGTGGGATTCAGAATGCGAAGATCAAGCAATTCTTAGAAAAGAAGCGCTTAAGGTGTATAGAAAGAATATGACATTGGAAAATTATTTGATTTTTAAAAATATTCAAGCCAAAGTAAAGAGATTTCTGAGAAACAAAAAGCGAAAAGGATGGATAGACTTCTGCACATCGCTTTCTCCTCAAACACCAATATCTACCGTTTGGAATAACATTAAAAAATTCCGCGGATCATTCAAATTATCGCCTCTAAAATCGTGCCCGAAGCTATGGTCAGATGACTTTTTGAACAAACTCGCTCCTCCATTTGCTGCAAATGCTGACGAACTTCTCACAGAATATTCCTTCCCACCTAATAACAACTGGTTAGATGCTCCATTCCAAACTAACGAACTCAAAGCCATCCTCGAAATTGTCAAAAATACCGCCCCAGGAATCGATGGAATCCCATATGTCATATTAGCAAATACTAGCGACAGTATGCTAGAATACTTCACCAAATTAATAAACATAATGTTTGATTCTGGCACTGTCCCTGATACATGGAAGTCCCAATTAATTATTCCAATTCTAAAACCAAAGAAAGATCCAAATTCGGGAGAAAATTACAGGCCAATTGCTCTTGCCTCAACTCTTCTAAAATTAACCGAACATCTGATCAAAAGAAGAATCGATTGGTTCGTTGAAAATAAAAAAACCTTTCCTCATAACATGTTTGGATTCAGAAAAAAAAATCTACCCTCGAAAGTGTATCTAACTTAGTAACAGACATTCTGTTAGCTTTTTCCAGACAGGAACATGTTGTAGGAGCGAGTTTGGACATCTCTAGTGCATTTGATAATGTACACTTTCCAATTCTTAAAACCAAACTCACTCGCATAGGGATCCCAACTAAGTTAACGTCATTTATAATCAACCTTCTTGTTAATAGAAAAATTATTTTAGATATCCAAGGTATCCACTTACAAGAAAGAATCGTTGGTAAAGGATTACCTCAGGGGTCAGTTTTAAGCCCAATACTCTTAAATATTTACATCCTTGAAATTTTTCATCTTATATATTCTCCGATACAGTTATTAAATTATGCGGATGATTTTTTCGTATATGTATCAGGTAAAAACTTACAACAAATGGAGATGTCGCTTAGCGACAATTTAAAAATAATAGCTTCGCGGTTATCAGACATTGGAATGAATCTTAGTCTAAATCAATCATCTTTACCAAAAAACGTTCTATCCCGGCTATTAAAATCATCATAAATAATACTGCCTTACCAGCTTACAACTGAAATTAAATTCCTCGGTATTATCATGGATTCCAGACTCTCTTGGAATTCTCAAGTTATCCACACTGCTAATAAATGTCAGTCCGGTTTAAATGCTATGCGAGCAGTAACGCGCACTTGGTGGGGTGGTCATCCATCTATTCTCAGAATAATGTACACATCCTATATTCGCAGTCAAATCGATTACGGTTTATTCCTTTTAAGCCCTTTATCAAAAAAGAATTCCCAAATCCTTGACAAAATCCAATATGAGAGTTTGAGAATTGTTTTGGGAGCTATGAAGTCTTCACCGGTGAACGCCCTCCAAGTAGAGGCAGCAGATCCTCCTATTGAATTGAGAAAACAATACCTATCAGACAACTTCTTCGGAAAATGCTATAGTGTAAAATTTCACCCTCTAGTTAACAAAATCAATCATTTGAAACATTACTTCGTAAATAAAAACACTTTCTGGAAGAATAAAAAACCAACTCCACTAATCAATAGCCTTAAATTTATGGAAATGTACTCACAAGTTCTACTCAAATCTGAAATACTTCCTGTTTATTCCATCCCCTACCATAACTTAGTAGATACTCCAACTTTCATCCAATCTTTAAACATAGTTCCAGATGCCTTTGCCTCCAAACGCTTCAACCAAGAAATATCAAATAAATGGAGCAAATGGAAATTAAAATTAAGTTTAAATAATCAGTCACTAATAATTTTACCCTATATATTGTCTTACATAATCAATCACTAGTAAATTTACCCTATATTTATCTTGCATAATCTATTATTAGCAATCTTTCCCTATATTTCGTCTTGCATAATCAATTACTAGTAATTTTACCTTATATTTCGTCTTGCATAATCAATCACTAGTAATTTTACCTTATATTTCGTCTTGCATAATCAGTCAGTAGTAATTTTATCCTATATTTTGTCTTGCATAATCAATTACTTGTAATTTTACCCTGAGCTGTTATCTTTGATTAGTTACTAATACTTTTAATATGTACTAATTTTATGCAACTTGATGAAAATACTGACCACAATATCTTTTATGTTCAGTTGCGCCTGGATTGCGAGTTAGGGCAGCTTCCCTCCTGTCCAAGTTGGCTGCTGAACCCGAGGGCTATGCGGAATGTTACCCGGGACTCCGAGAGATGGACGACGCCATAGATGATTCCGACGATGAGGTAGACTACAGCAAAATGGACGTGGGAAACAAAAAAGGACCCATCGGTGAGTGTTGAAAGTATTAGTCGCTAAATCAATATTAAACATCTTGAATTCTTCTGGATGTATCCTAACCTCACTTGACAAGTCTGCTATCTCTCTAAGAATGATGGAGTAATGAAATGAATAATGGGAAACCATACTGTATAAGAATTTACATTTATACAAACAGTACCTGCCGATAACAGGTCGTATGCCCTATAGGTGCCTTAAGATCCTGGTTATTCTATAATATCCCAACTTCGTCTCTATTGAGATGTTAAAAAGTTTGTCAATAAAAATATCATTTGACTCCCGACAGGGAAAAATATCCAATGTTTGCGTATATCCAATTAAAAAAATATATTTCATTTACATACACATTGGTACAAGTAGGTAAACAAGCCAAAAATGAAATAATATTTCTGGCACAGTTCAGGGGTGACATCTGTGAGAGATACCATCACCTCATTTATAAGGACTGTTGCTTTCATTGTTTACAAATAAACCAATTTCTCAATAGATGGTGTTATAAAAAGGCTCCTTTGTTACTTCATAGATGGCAATAATGTCTTATTTTCAGGTGAATTGTTACACATTATTATAGAACTTTCAAAAATTACATTGATAAGGCAACTCAATAAGAAGGCATATTTGGTGAATGTTGCGCAAGCGCATAAAGTGATTACGTAAACCAGCCGATGACAGGTCGTAAGCCCTGTAGGTGCCTTGAGTTCCTGGTTCTTCTATAATATCCCAACTTAGTCTCTATTGATATGTAAAAAAAATTGTCAATAAGAAATGTGTTCAAAAAATTTATATTACATATGTAGTTGTGGCGTAGCTAATATTGGGAAATTACTTGTATGCATATTTTATACAGTTTAGGATATTTCATAATCTTCTATATTATAAATTTGAATGTTTGTATGTATCTATGTATGTATGTGTTGAATGCGCTCCTAAACCGCTCATCCGATTGCGATGAAACTTTGGTGAACTGTCGAGAGTATACCAGGGATGGTTTCTGGATCAAAAAATTTTAACTTCTTCTTCTTCTTCATCGAGTTTTAGGTCATTTTACCTATGAAGGTGGACTATCCTGGGAACCGTTCATCCGATTGCAATTAAACTTTGATGAATTGTCGATCGTATGCCCGGGATGATTTCTGGATTAAAAAAAAGTCTTCTTCTTCTTCTTCTTCATCGGGTATCAGGTCATTTTACCTATGAAGGTGGACTATCCTGGGAACCGTTCATCCGATTACAATGAAACTTTGATGAATTGTCGAGCATATGACCGGGATGAAGGGACGGGAGGTACCGAAGGGACGGGAGGTACCGAAGGGACGGGAGGTACCGAAGGGACGGGAGGTACCGAAGGGACGGGAGGTACCGAAGGGACGGGAGGTACTGAAGGGACGAAGTAACTGAAGGGACAGGAGTAACTGAAGGGACGGGAGTAACTTAAGGGACGGGAATAACTGTAGGGACGGGAGTAACTGAAGGGACGGGAGTAACTGAATGGACGGGAGTAACTGAAGGGACGGGAGTAACTGAAGGGACGGGAGTAGTATACTACATATCCCCCTAGTATACTACATATCCCCCTAGTATACTACATATCCCCCTAGTATACTACATGTCCCCCTAGTATACTACGTATCCCCCTAGTATACTACGTATCCCCCTAGTATACTACATATCCCCCTAGTATACTACATATCCCCCTAGTATACTACATATCCCCCTAGTATATTACATATCCCCCTAGTATACTACATATCCCCCTAGTATACTACATATCCCCCTAGTATACTGCATATCCCCCGAGTAAACTACATGTCTCCCAAAATTATTGTTTTTGTATTGTGTCAGGTCGGTGGGACTTTGACACTCAGGAAGAATACTCGGCATACATGAACCAGAAGGAGGCCCTACCTAAAGCTGCCTTCCAGTACGGCCTCAAGACCATGGACGGGCGCAAGACCAGAAAGACGAACCGGGAGAAGAACGACAAGGCAGAACTCGACAGGGAATGGCAACAGGTTAATAATATCTTTATATATATAATTCTTCTGTACGTGTGTATGTCACTGAACTACTCCAAAACGGCTGAACCGATTTCGATGAAACTTTTTATGAGTGTTTATGTGAGTCCCTGAATGGTTTAGATTCACAAAAATGAATTTTTTACATTGATATAATAAAAGAATAATAAAAATATCAATCGTTATAATTATTTTCGGAATATGCATTTTGAATACTGGCAATATTGCTTTTGATATGTCAATATTATGCCATTAAAACTTGACGTTTTTCCAACACTCGCGCTGTCTGAATGTTGCCTTTTTTAGGAGAGACAAGACTGATATGTGGGTATACACGCATGTGTCGTTTTTCCTTCTATAAGGTAATCTACACCCGCACATCTGTCGGGGATATGTCGTGATAGCGTGTGGTATTTTTATGTTTGTTGAACCAGCTAATAACAGGCATGTTCGTTCGTGCAGGACAACGTCTGTCGGGTCCGCTAGTAACATTTATAAAATTGAAAGCTATAGCAAACAACTGGTTAATTACCAAAGGACGAAAAGAAACAGAAAATTTATTAAATATTACTACTTAATTGACTTAAAAAAATCAAAATTATATTAGCATTAACCCTTTTTACATCAAGCAATATTTCATACTACACTAAAACATATACTTGCACCTCTATATTACTTCAACCTACCACTAAACCATATAAAAAATAATTAACACTATGGCGAATAAAAATAATAGAACTGATTTATATAACGCTACTCAGTTTAAGTCTCAGTTTACTCTGGGACAAGCATATTACAGTCTCAGTTTAAGAGCTAAACTCAAGTTTTACAAAAATATAGCGTATTACAGTGTCCGTTTAGGCCTAATCTTCCCTCAAATACATCACTAAAATGACAAATATTTATAACTCAACGTTTCTGGCGGATTAAGTACCTACTTAACGGTGAGTCAACTGTCATTTCTTGACTCGTTGCTAGGCAACGAGTGTAGTTTCAGTGTTCTATCACTAGAAGCGTTAGTTGTATCGACGGTGGCACCACACAACAAAACAAACTGACAGCCATATTGAAACAAACATGGGCATTTAAAAGCATTATTTTGGTGAAAAAAAAATAATTTACCATGTTGGATAGTAAAACAATAGTATTTCAAGTAGTAGCGTCCCGTTTTGTAGTTGGTATTATTTGAGGTTATTTAAAATTTGACAGATAATAACCACAGAAAAAGTAAAATATGTCTATAAATATGTATACACTTTAACTTTTATCTTAATTATAGTATTACCTATACATTTTATTTACTCTGTATAAAGTTACTCTGTATTTATATACAGGGTGCAGCAAAACGAACAGTGCAGTTTTGAAGGGCCATTAAAACAAATTGGCACAAACGAAAAAGTGGTTTAATCGGTACTACACCCCAATATTTTCATTTAAGGGGCCATATAAACCTAAATACTCCAATTTCAAACCAAATCCCTCAAATATGTTAAACAGTGTGTTTCTAGAAATAATAGTATGAGTCTTTTCAACATTTCTCTAGTGAATGTTCGTCACACAATTTCAAATTCAGCATAAATTCCCGTAAAATAATTATTAAAAATATCCTTTTTTTACAGCATTTTTTTAAAATTACTCCATAACAATGTGTCGTAGCGAAATAAATCTTTTATATGCTTAAAGAGTGCATAAAATCAAAGTGAATGACCGATAAAGTTTTTTAATTTCAACTAAGGTTTGTTCTTAAAATGCAAAAAATCAACAAATTTGCGATTACTGATAATTTAAATCACGTATAAACCATTTTAACGCACGCGATAGTTACCCTTACTAACGCGTAACTTCATAGTGCATTGGGCGGTTTTAATATATCATGTTTTCAGTCACTAGATTTAGCGTTATATGCCTATAAGTATAGTTACCCTTACTAACACGTAACTTCATAGTGCATTGGGCGGTTTTAATATATCATGTTTTCAGTCACTAGATTTAGCGTTATATGCCTATAAGTATAGTTACCCTTACTAACACGTAACTTCATAGTGCATTGGGCGGTTTTAATATATCATGTTTTCAGTCACTAAGTTTAGCGTTATATGTCCTCTTTAGTTTTATAGATCAATAAGATGATGTTCTTCAGAAGCAATGTACTGATGTAGGCGATTTTTGTAGTACTCAATTGCCTTCTAGCGTTTTGTTTCATTTCCTGTCTAATACAGATCTTCAATTCTTCCAAATTGTGAGGACAATTCTAAAAAACCTTTTCCATGAGGTAGTCCCACAGGAAAAAAACGCAAATGGGCCAATCACCATGACGTTGAATGTAAGTTAGGCGCGCATCGGCCGATTAATTTATCGGCCGATATCAATCGGCCGATCGGTTCTAACGCGCATGGAAGCTTATAGAATCGTATGATTGGAAATAACACGGCAGTCAACATTCATATATTTAAAATTCAATATATATATTCATAAGTTTTAATATACATATGATTAGAAATATGGATTTTTTTGAAGTAGCATGTGTTTGTGCTCTTGTCCTCAAAATGCGTTAAAAGAAACGTCAAAAAAATCACTGGGTTCATCCGCTAATAAGTGCTATATTACCGAAAGGACAATTTGTCCGGTCCTACGAAGATTTAAGATCACACCTTGAGGAGTTTTTTAAGTACACCAACCATTTATTAAAATTTCGCTTATCTCCAACCACAATTTTTGCTTAATTTGGCGGTCACTATATTTTTTTAAATTTTTAATCATACTATGAAGGAAGTGCTTCAGAATCAATATTTATTTCATACACATTTTCTGACATTTCGTTTGACAACACTGACAACATACTTCTCGATCTACTGTGCTTGGACGATTAAATTATCGGTGAGCAAGCGCCATGCGCGCTCTCTCATACAACGGGATTGGTTACAAAAAATCGATCTCGATCGGCCGATTTTTTTGTGTCTCGTCACAGATTTTTAAATCGGCCGATTCTGTTAGCTTTAATGCGCGCTCTTACATGTAATTCGTATGTTGTAGCTCACCGATAATTAATCGGCCGATGAAATTAGCTTCCATGCGCGCCTACCTTTAATGTGCCGTCGAAAGGTCCGCTAAGTTATGATGAATGAACGACCACTTTCACAAATTTAGGTTGAGAATGAGACCAGTCTCAAGCTGAAGGATGAATCTATAATTTGGGCCTAATTAATTAAAATAGCATGAAATCTTTTAAGTGTTAAATAAAAACCTTTAATTTTTTTTTTCTTTATTACAGATTCAAAATATAATTCAAAAACGCAAGACCCCCAAGGAGTCGGCTGGCGGCGATGAACCAGACTTTAAGAAGCCAAAATATTAACTTACTGTTTAAGTATTTTCATTTTGTAAATAAACTGTTTGTGTACAATTAAAATATATATCGTAAATTGAAGAAATTCTATACAACATTTATTTTTCAAAGTCATCAAACCTCGCTTGAGATATTACACATTTTAGGTAATAATTTTTAGGGAAGGATGCTATTGGGGTTGTTATTTAATTGAGAACTTCATAATGCTTAAATTCATTCAAATTATACAAACACTTTTCAACTCCAATCTTGCTGAAATTTCTTTCCCAGTCTAATCCTACTGAAATTTCAAACCACTTCCCTTTACATTATTTGAGACTGAAGGGACAGTAAGGACTGTGGTTCTTATAATCCTAAGAAGGAATTATAAGAACCACAGAATATACATTTACTCTGATAGTCAAGCTGCTCTTAAAGCTCTTGATTCCTACACAGTAACTTCATCAACAGTATTAGACTGCATTGAAGCGCTGAAGACTTTATCAGTAAACTATGGTAACAAAATCATTTTAAGATGGGTACCTGGACACTCCAATTATAAAGGTAACGAGGAAGCTGATGCTCTGGCAAATAGGGGAGCGGACACAGCTACCTATGGGCCGGAGCCTCACTGTCTCCTAGCTAATAGTATTGTTAAATCAACACTTTACCAAAGAATGCTTAACAATGCCACTGAACACTGGTTATCTACCCTAGGACAAAGACATTCAAAAGCACTCATTTCAGGATTCTCTTCATCACACTCTAAGCGGATCCTAACAATGAGCAGGAACAACCTTAGGATTCTTTTTTTTTTTTTTTTTGCGGGTGGCAGTTCTTGAGGAGAACACACTTAGGCCAATTTGGCCCTTTGTGATACCACATTGGGGTTGTCCTCCCACTCACTCATCCCCCCTGAACCAGCCTGAGCGGCTAATGAATGTCATAATGTCTGCGATATCGGCCGACGCTATGTCAATTAAATCATCATAGAAGAAACTTCCCAAGGAGCCTCTTCTAATTCTAGAGAGAGCAGGACAGTGACAGAGGAAGTGGACTACTGTCTCCTCCTCCTCCTCGTCCTGGCATGCTCTGCAGTAATCGTATGCCTCCAGCCCCAGCCTTCTGGCATGCTTTCCTATAACCCAGTGTCCCGTTAATACTGATATGACTCTGGCAAGTGAATCTCTTCTGAACGAGAGTATTTCTCTGGTTCTTCTGAGATCATATTTTGGCCATGTTTGTCTGGCAGTGGAGCATGTGCTCTCCTCAGACCACCTTTGGTCAGCACAAGCAATAATTTTCTCACTGACCCGGAGTTTACATGTTGCCATGGGGACTCCAGGTCTGTGTTTGATATTGTCTAAAGATAACAGGGTACCTGCTCTGGCAAGTTCGTCTGCCCTACAATTCCCCGCTATATTACTGTGACCCGGCACCCACATGATTTGTAGATTGAACCGCTCCGCTGCCCCATTTAAGATGTTGCGGCAGTTCAGGGCCACTCTTGAAGTAGTACTTACGCCTTTTAAGGCTTTAATAGCCGCTTGGCTGTCTGTGAGAATACGGACAATGCTGTTTGATACTGTATTGCCTTGTATCCATTCTACTGCTTCCTGGATTGCCAAGATCTCTGCTTGAAAAACACTACAGTGGTCCGGCAACCTGAAAGAAATATTAATATTTAATTGCTCCGAAAAGACTCCTCCGCCCACCTTACCTTCCAGTTTTGACCCATCAGTGAAAAACACCTGAGCTTCATCGTGACGGATCAGATTCCCCCTCCACATTTCCCGCGAGGGGATTTGGGTTGAGAACCTGTTCTCGAAGAAAGACTTGGGAATGACATAGTCGATACCTTCGGATGGCTTTTTGAACTCCTTAAGAACCATGGAGTGTCCAATGTGTGTCTCCCTCCAAGGGTTGACACAATTCATTCTTATGGCAGCTTTCGTTGCCATTTGTTTTCCTAAGAGGTCAAGCGGCATCAGATGCAGGATGGTGTCAAGGGCTTTTGATGGTGTAGTTCTCAGACAGCCAGTGGTTGTCACTTCTGCTAGTCTTTGAACTTTTGCCAGCTCTTTTAGGTGCACTCCTTTTTTCAAGCTGTGCCACCATACCACCACTCCGTACATCATGACTGGCCTTATGACCGCCTTGTACATCCAGTGGGTTATCTTGGGGTGTAGTCCCCATCGTTTACCCACGATCTTTCTGCAGGTGTACAGTGCATTTGTAGCTTTCCGTACTCTTTCCTGCGTGTTGGGCTTCCAGCTCAGTTTTCTATCCAGGATCAGACCTAGGTATTTTGCTTGAGCTGAGATCTCTAATGTCACCCCTTCTAGGGTTGGCAATGTAAATGCCGGGATTACCCGTTTATTTGTAAAGAGGATCAACTCTGTTTTCTTTGGGTTCACTCCCAACCCACTATTCTTACACCACTGAGTTATCCTGTCTAGTGCCCTCTGTAAGAGAGATGAGAGTATGTTGAGGATCTTACCGGACACCGCTATGGCGAGATCATCTGCATAAGCGATTACTCCGACCCCGGTGTCGTCTAACTCCATCAACAGTTTATTTAGGGCTAGATTCCATAAAAGAGGTGATAGAACGCCTCCTTGGGGTGTTCCCTTCACCGGGTATCTTTTTATCTTTGAGCCCCCAAGTTCTGAGTTTATTACTCTATTTCTCAACATATTGTCGATAAATTCTATGAGCGAAGTCTCTATCCCCAATTTCCTCAGAGACTGAGTCATTGTTTCATATTTAATGTTATTAAAGGCTCCTTCTATGTCTAGGAAGGAGACCAGTGTGTACTCTTTATACTTCATCGATTTCTCGATTCTGTGTATCAGGGTATGTAATGCTGTTTCTACAGATTTCCCTTTGCTGTACGCATGTTGAGACTCCGACCACTTTGAAGGTTCTATTTTGCCCCTTATTCTGGTTTCTATGAGTCTTTCTAGCGTTTTAAGGACAAACGAGGATAGACTAATTGGTCTGAAATCCTTGGATGTATTATTAGATGTTCTTCCACCTTTGGGTATGAACACCACTTTTACTTCTCTCCATAATTTGGGGGTATAACAGAGTTCTATACATGCTTCGAAGATTATCCCCAACCAGGGTATGACAGTCTCCGAGGCCGCTTGCAGTTCCGCTGGAATGATACCATCCGGACCTGGCGACTTGTATGGTTCAAACTCGTAAATTGCCCAAGCAATCATTTCTGTATTAAATAATTTCTGGGAGTTTTTCTGTTTCCTGGTTTGGTTTGTTGTCTCAGGCATGCTCTCTCTTTGCAGGTGGGTCTGCGCCCCCCCTATCGGGCGGACGGTTTCCCTAGGCATGTCGAGTTTACATCCAGGAAAGTGTGTTTCTGTTAATAGCTCTAATGTTTCAGAGCTGCTTGAGGTCCAGCTGCCATCGTTTTTCTTTATATATTCAGGCATCTCTGGATCCGTAGCTAGGATTTTGCGAATCCTGTTTCCCTCGGGGATTGTTTCAATTTTTGTGCAGAAATCTTCCCATGAGGTTCTTTTTGCCGTTTTTACTTTACTCTTAAAAACTCTTTGACTAGCCTTATAAGTTTCCCATTCATTGGTTTTCTTGGCTAGGTTAAATAGTTTGCGACATTCCCTTCTTAGGGCAATTATCTCTTCTGTCCACCATGGTGGTCTTTTTCTCCCTTTAGCTATACGCACCGGGCACGATTCCCTGGTGGCTTGGTTGCAAGCATTAGTAAGGGTCTTTACCATGTTATCCAATTCCTCTGTTGTTGAGGGTTTGGTTGGTATTTCAGAAAGAAATTCACTGAGGACAGTGTTGTACTTACCCCATTGTGTGTTCCTTCTATTGCTGTACATGACTTTATCTGGTTTCTGAAAGTTTAAGTTAAATTCAATGTACTGGTGATCAGAGAAGGAGTGGTCAGCTGAGACTTTCCATTCTTTTACATATTGGGCAGCATATTCATTGGCAATTGTTATGTCTAGAACTTCGCGCCTTATTGCGGTAATAAATGTTGGAGTATTACCTATATTACAAATTTCGAGGTTATTTGATAAAATATATTCAAAAAGTAACTCACCTCTCTCGTTTGTGTCCGTGCTACCCCAGATTGTGTGGTGTGCGTTGGCATCTGCACCTGTCACCACAGGTATCCTGTCATCTTCTGCTCTATGTATGGCTTGTTGAAGGATACCTGGAGGGGGCGGTTCTTCGTGATCATGTGCTAGGTAGGCAGAAATCAGCCAAATGGTATGGGACTGAAGTTCTACTGCCAGCACCGTGATATCTTCGTTGCAGAACTCTGACACCTTAAAGGCATTGAGCTCCTTCTTTATCAGAATACAGGACCTTGGCTTACCATTATTGTTTGTATAGAAGATCCTGTAGTCTTTAGATTTTAACCCAGCCACTAGATTTTTGACAACCCATGGTTCTTGGGCTAAGACAACATCTTCTCCTTTTTCTAAGAGGCGGAGGAGTAATGCGGCAGACGCCGCCTTCGAGTGGTGCAGATTAATCTGAACCACTTTCATGCAGCAGTCTCCCCTCCTCCCCCTCATCGCTGGATATATCTGGACTCTCAACATCTATTGCACCCACTTTTCTAAGTGCGCCAGATGTCGAGGCTTGGACTTGGATGAGATCGAAGTCCCTCTCGAGGTAGGTATCACCCTTTGAAGGTTCTCCCCCATCCACGTCCATATCGTCTATCACCTCGGTAATTGGAAGGAGCGTTGGACTAGATGGTTCTAAGGGATTTTGTTTCTCGTCCATCACCTCTGTAATTGGTAGTGATGATGGACAGGATGGTTCGGGAGGATTCTTAATTATACTGCTTGCCTTCGAGTCTTTCTTATAGACTCGCAGTGTTATGACATCAAAGCCATAGCCTATTTCACCGCGAGTCTTTTCTAGAGGTGCAAGCGACTCCTCGTTCAGGATAATCAGAGCATTTCTCGTGTTACCCTGAACTTCTCCTACCTTAGCAACTTTCCAGTCTTGGGTAGGCAAATGTGGATTACTCCTTTGTATGAGCTCCAGTATTTTCTTTGGATCAGCAGGTATTTCTGGGATCCAGGCTCGGGATCTTGGCCTGTTCGGGATTAAATCCTTCGGGACAGCCTCAATCCTCGCTCCTGGCCATACCTCGCCTATCTTTGAGACCGCCAATTTGTAAAGGTCTGCGGAGCGTTGGTCTCTACCGGCGATCAGTTTTATGCCCCCTTGGTACCATCCTGCATCTTTGCATAGTGGGACTGGACCAGGGTTGTCATCGATAACCTCTATATACACTCTATATAGTGCTTCTGTTACTTTTTTCCAGTTACTCGGAGAAATGGAGCCATCTGGAACGCTTCTATCGATGACTGCCCATGTAATAAAGTCTTTTGCAGCCTCACTGTATGGACGTGACCTATTACTTGGGGGGAGCTCCTGCTTTGGCTTTTTAGCCATTGATTGGGGCCCCTCCCCTGATCTCTGTCTTTTTGTCTCACCAAGAGGTTTGTTGGAAGCAGAGGACGGTGGACTGGGTCCAGTCTCCTCTCTATTCTTCAGGAACTCTTTGGCCCATTTCAAAGAGTCTGCTTCCTCCTTGGTCAGATCTTTTTCAAGAATTCTCCCTAATCTGCCCACCAGTCTTTGTGCTTTTCTCCTCTCCCTATATCTCAAGAGTGAGGGGTTTACACGTTTACTGGTGGTCCTCTTTGCATCTGATCTAGGCTTCACGGCTTTGGATGCTTCTATCGTGGTTTGCGACCCCCCTTTGCAGACGGGTCTTGGTCCCCCCATTCGGGCGGGAGTAGCTGTATTACCTCCGGCTACGGTTGATAATGACTCCCCTGTGTAGGCGAGTCTAGGCCCCCCCTTTCGGGAGGACGAAGGTGGTGGGTTTTTTGGTTTATTTGAGTTCATTCTGGTTCGTACGGTCCTTCGGTCGACAAGGCGACCTCCAGACCAAGGAAAGTAAGGGGAAATAACGGTCGACCATAACGGAGCCCCACGTCATGGCAAGTCCTGCTTACACTCCGGATTCGGACCGGTTTCCGGAGGGCACAACGCTTGCGACACCATATAACCCCGGTGCCATTCAGCCCTAGGCACGTTGTAGCATAAGACCTGGCTTGGGTGGTTTTCTGTCGGGGTTTTCCTTCCCTTAGCTGGGGAGGGGGAGTGGGGGATTTGGAGGGATTCCAGTTATGAGGCGCCAGAGAATCGCCGTTCATCCTCTCCTATTTGCTATGGCTGATGGCATTGCCAGTGGCCACATTGCCCGGGACTCGCGGGATCTTAAGACCACTCGAGGACGCTAGGAGTAGGACTATTGGTAGTGTTACTGATGGTTGTAACTGTGGCATTACACGGTATTTGTATGATACATATTTCCAGCAAAAATATGCATCACCGTGGCCCCTACCAAAATTAGAGTCCCAAACCACTTGAAATTTCAAACCACTTCCCTTTACATTATTTGAGACTGAAGGGACAGTAAGGACTGTGGTTCTTATAATCCTAAGAAGGAATTATAAGAACCACAGAATATACATTTACTCTGATAGTCAAGCTGCTCTTAAAGCTCTTGATTCCTACACAGTAACTTCATCAACAGTATTAGACTGCATTGAAGCGCTGAAGACTTTATCAGTAAACTATGGTAACAAAATCATTTTAAGATGGGTACCTGGACACTCCAATTATAAAGGTAACGAGGAAGCTGATGCTCTGGCAAATAGGGGAGCGGACACAGCTACCTATGGGCCGGAGCCTCACTGTCTCCTAGCTAATAGTATTGTTAAATCAACACTTTACCAAAGAATGCTTAACAATGCCACTGAACACTGGTTATCTACCCTAGGACAAAGACATTCAAAAGCACTCATTTCAGGATTCTCTTCATCACACTCTAAGCGGATCCTAACAATGAGCAGGAACAACCTTAGGATTCTTACTAGAATCTTAACTGGTCACTGTAGACTCAATAAACATCTATGCACAATGAATTTATCGGAAATGTACCTATGCAGGTTCTGTATGGATGAACATGAAACACCGATGCATCTACTTACAGAATGTGGCCCACTAATGCAAACAAGAGTAAAGAAAATCAGAGACACCGATCCACAAAGGATTTTACAGTTCTTCCAGGAGATAGGACTATGGAATGACATCTAGGAGGCAAATTATCACAATGGACTACTATTGAGTCGACGTGAGAAGGTCTCTAGATGGGTTTAAAAAAAAAAAAAAAATGACTGAATAATTTTTATTTATTGTATTGGATATTTTTTACTCATTCTGAATTTATCATAACAAATAAACAGATCAAAATTACGAAAACGATTTTCTTGATACGTTGGCATATTGCTTCATATTTACCCTCTCGAGCAACGCCGGGTATAAAAAAAATACTAAATAAATAAATATACAAACAAATATACTCATAAATAAAGTCATTGTATATTTTTTAACAGATTTTTAATTATCTCAATAGAGACGAAGTTGGAATATTTTACTGTAGGAGAACCGGGAAATCAAGGCACCTGTCATCGGCTGGTTTACGTGTCACTTTATGCGCTTGCCCAACGTTCACCAATTATGCCTTTTTAATGAGATCCCTATCAATTCAATTTTTGAAAATTATATATATTGCACTAGTTGCATGTAACACATGAGATCCAACTGTCGATAGCGATAGTATGTATAGTTGAAGAATAAGTACCAAACTATAAACCCATAAATACAAAATATTTTAAGATATTTGGCTTTCTATACAACACATGTACCTAGATATGTATGTCAAGATAGGATAGTATGGAGGTCAGTCCTTTGATCCTACCCAGAATATGAAAACAGCATGATGGTATGTATGTATGTATGTTTGGAGATTAGTATAAAACTATTAAGTCTTCTTAGATATTGTGTGTAGGCTACTTCCATACAAATTGTATGAAGCAATGTTGTCACTAAATTCAATTTTTATAAAAATTGTTAAAAAAAAATTGAGATGTACTTCTACAATGTTAATATTTTTTATAGAAAATTAAATTATCTAGTTGGGGTGTTTCGGCTTTTTTTAATATTTTTAAAAACTGAGATTTTATATTTGACCAACTGTCGCGTCCCTATGAGGGTCGCGGGATTGTGACGAAAGGAATAAGGACTGACCTGTCTTCCGTCGCCGGTTTCCAGATGACACTCTCTTCCTCTGCTGTCTTGGGGTTCGACGAGTCTTCTGACCTTCCAGGAACAGCCCGGAAGGTACCAATTCCAATTGCCGTCGGGAAAAACACACGATGCTTCGCGGCCGGCAATATGCTCCAAAACTATGCTTCGCTGCGATAATCCACGAGATTACGTCACACGCACGACCTGTCGACCGGAGCGCATTCGGACGCAGACTGTTTTCGATGCAGCCTCGACATGGTCAGGCCCGGAAGGGTGGGGAAAAGAATAATGTGAGGAAAGGATTTTTTCCAACAGTTCCAACTCTGAACACCTACAAAAATTCAAAATTCTTAGTATAAAAGTTTTGTAGGCCTATAACTATTTATATATTCTGAAATTTTAAGCTCTGTAAATTGATCAGATCAAAAGTTTTAAGGGACACAACATATCACTGGACACACACTAAATATTCTACTCCGAATTCTGAGTAAATCCGTATATAGAACATATATGCTGCAAAGCCTCTAAGTTGGTGTTTTTTGACTTCAAAGTTGGAAAAGCTGTGAAAAATATAGACTGCATACAAATCTCCCGTATCCTGCTTTGAAACTTTGTCGATATGTTAAGAGAACAAAGTTCTCTTGAACAAATGGACAGTTGGAATAATAATAATAATAAAGGTTGACCCCCAGAACAATACTCCACTTGTGTAACTTCATGCCTGAATAATGTACTTTTATGACTTTTTCAAGACTGCCATGACATCATCATTAGAACTTAAGGACTCAGTTAAATGTTCAGACAAAACATCAACAAAATATGCCATTAAATCATGCACTCCATATTATAAACAGTACAGAGCCGTATTCAGAATGTTACATATTTTTATTTTTAAACTTTTAAAAGACAATTTTATTTATTTGTTTATCATCAACGTAACTTTTGTTATTTCATGTCACACACAAACATTGCTTGCAATAATTTACTTACAAATCAGTCTACCAAAGGTGAATCAATCACCCTTTTGTCCCAGTGGAGACAGTTATTAATTGTAATGATAATAATAAACACTTTCTTGCATCCTGTGCAAGTGGCGAATTTATTTCCATATTGCAATTGTATGTAGTAGAATGTTTAGAGACGGACTTATCTTATTTTCAATAATTTTGATCATTTTTGTCGTCCTTAATTTATGTGCACCCAGTGCAAGTGTATATTTCTGACATATGTGAGATAAGGGCCTGGTAGGTACACCTTATCTCTAACATTTAAAATTAAATAATACTCCAGTTTCCATTACTCATTACTCAGTATTCAGTTATTCAGTATTGACTGGAACAGGAAACTACATACACTCACGAAATAAAGGATTCAGATATCTCCCAAGTGAAACACAAAATATTTTTAAAAGGATATTCATCTTTCCTGCAACTGTACATCAGGAATATTAGGAAATTGAGGTAAAAATGATTTAAAATCATTCTTTTATATTTTTTGTTTATTTATTTGATCATTCTGTACCTAAAATTATTTTTTATAATCTTTTTTGCATGTATGTATATACTTACCTATGTATAGGTACCTATACCTATATAATGCATTTCTTTAGCATCTTTAATTGTAGGTTTTGTTTCGTGGCTTTTTGTATTGTATTGCAGGGGAGTGGAGTAAAAGAGGTCCCTTAATCCTGCATACATGGTCGCAAGCCCATGTGGCTCGCCTGTTCTAGCTGGTACTCTGGTCGCCTGTGCTCGTGGGCCTGGATTCATGAATCCAGTGAAACCACGAATGCCTTTCTCTTTTGTATCTTATGGAGACTATACATCAGAATTAGAAGCGAAAGATTGGATGAAATGGAGAAGAAATTCAACATTATGGAAGAGGAAAAAAAAGAAACCAACAACAAGATGCGAAATTTGTTAGAGGAGAATAAAAGCCTAAAGTTGTGCTACCTGGCGGCGGAGCAGAGGAATAATGAATTGCTTTATGAAATAAAGTCAAATGTAATCATGATTCATGGAGTAAGAGTGGAAAATGAAGATTCTCCAGAAACCATGGCCAATAATATAGCGGAGAAATGCGGCGGAGAAGATATAAGGAAGCAGATCGTGCAAACAAAATCTGTTTACAATAATTCGGCGCGCCACGGCGACTCGAAGCGCTCCTGTGTATTGGAGTTATCGATGAGAAACATGGCGGCCAAAAATAACTTTATAAAAAGTTTTAAATTGTTAAAAAATAACTCAAAGTGTGATTTCTTCGTTTGTGGTTACATTACAAAAAGTGATAAAAAACTTCTGTACGAAGCTAAACAAAAGTTGAGTGGCAAATATAAATATATTTGGTTTAATGAAGGAAAAATACTGGCGCGTATAGATGACAAAACAAAAGTAAAACAGATTCGAAATGAAGAGGATATTTCAAGGTTACTTGAGTGTGTAGTTCTTCCTTCTTAAGAACTTATAAGTATAATTATAATAATATTATCTTATGCCCTTCAGGCGATTCTATATTGGAGCATCATCTTGACAATATAGACAATTACTTTGACAAAGTACATGACGAACAACATAACCTAACAGTATTACATCTAAACATAAGGTCTATACAGAAAAATTTTAACGAATTACAAGGACTAATATCAAAGCACATAGAACAAATAGACATACTAGTACTTACTGAAATTAACATACGTAGTGACATAAACGTTTTATTTGAACTTGATGGATTTAATTCCATACAGGGCCTCCAAGCCCCAAACAAATAATTCTCACCATGTACATATGGGTATATAGAGATAGATATATATCTATGTCTCTCTTTTCCAATTTTAGTTCCCCACGTAAATTGTTGGTGGCGTCGAACCTATAGGAGGTGGCGCCGAATCTGGTGGTGGCGCGCGCTACCACCGTGAAACTAATAGTAAAAAATATTTTCGCCTGTTTTTTTATGTTATTATTATTTTCTGAAGTATGGTATGTAAAAACATATTTTTAAGTTTCGTATTAATTTTTAAATAAATTAATCAATATTTATATATTTTTTTAATACAAAAAAAAACATAAAATTAATAAGTTACATTACAATTTTACTAATGAACTATGGGAACAAATTTCATCATATGGCAATGTTTCAACATTTTCAAAGTAGCGTCTAGTCCCAGCTCTTATTTTCTGCATTATTAGGATAGGTTTGTTTGTTTATAATAATAAGTGAGCGAGTTGCTTTATTAATGGAATTATATATTATTATAAATTAAATTTACATTTTTTATTTAATTTTTCGCATTTAATATAAAATTCCACAGCTCATTTGACTCCATAATACGAGATCTCAACCAATCAGAGAGCCAACCGGAAACCGGAAACAAAATGTCGATTGTACTACGCTAGTCATTTTCAACGGCATAAAAAATCGCCATATTTGTTCGATTTTTGTGTCGTGTTTGTCATTCGTTGCCGTTGTCGAAGTTCTAAATGTTTTATAAAATGGAAAACAAGAAAAAGTCCCATCGCTAATGTAGTGTCGGTTCGTATAAATCGACGGATTTAATACAGAAACAATTCTGTTTCGCGATCGATGGATTTCGTTGTGCGGAAATGATATACTGCGTCACGTTGAAACAATGACTTTTTTGTTGTTTTTCTCCAAGGAATTTTATCAATAACAGCATTTCCGTAAGTACATTATGTTTTCTATCAAACAGTGCAAGTATATTGGTCTTGAATGCGTCATTTTTTAAGGTTAATGTATTAAAAAAAATTGCGTTGGATGTATATCATTTTGGTCAATACAAAGTAATTTTTGTTTTCTATTAAACAATACAAGTATATCGCTCTTGACTGGGTCATTTTTTAAGCTAAACAAGTTGCGTTGTTATGTTTTATTTTGGTGATTTGTGTTTTTGCGTTGATATTTATTTTGTACTTTTACAGATCATACGAGTTGCATGATTGCAAAACACATAAAAAAACAACGCATCGGTTTCCATTGAAGCATAAACACGTGTTTGAGGAATGGAAAATAGAATCCTTTAACCCAAAATTCCTTGGATTAGATGACAAAGAAATCTACAATAAGTTTGAAGTTTAAGACGCAAATCTCTCAGCAGGATTACCAGGTAAAATTGCTACCTTTTATTGTGTTATTTAGATTGTGGCATCACCAATGTCAAATACCTCTTTCTGAATACGATTTAAAGAAAGTTGCATTATAATTAATATATCTGATATAAATAGTTTTGTTTAGTGATTTTATTTATTGTTTGATATATTTTGGTTTGGATACATATATAAATCTTGTGCTATATAAAATACGCATTTTCATGGAAACTACGAAATACTATGAAAATATTGTATATAGATGTATTGATGTGTGTGAAATATTCCACCTCGGTACAGACAAAGCCTAGTGAGGTGGACATATAATACATACATACCATCACGGCATGTCCCTCACGGGGTAGGCAGAGAGAACCGAACGCCACATTTTTCTATCTTGACACACATTCATCGCCTCAACATTCATACATCGTCTTATACATGTTCGTCTGTTGTTCACGCTTTTTACATTTCCATCTTTCAGAATATCGTTTACATAGTCGTGCCATCCTTGGGCGCCCCCGACCTCTTATTCCGTTCCTGTCAACTTTGTATATTTTCTTTGTCAGGAGTTCTTCCCATGTGGCCAAACCATCAATGTGTTAAATTTCATTCTGTTAATTGCATCTTTCTTGATCTTACATTCTCTCCTTGTATCTTCATTCCGAACTCTGTCATACATCGTTCTGTTACAAATTCTTCTAAGCGATCTCATTTCAACTACATTTATTCTGCTTTCGTGCGACTTCTGCCATGTCCAGGTCTCACTTGCATATGTCAGGGTTGGCACTACGATTGCGTTATGAATGGCAACTTTAGCATCTCTTGATATGTTGTGATCATTCATAACTGGTCTAAGTGCTCCATTCACTCTGTTTCCTGCCATAACTCTTCTTTTTATATCCTTATCAGGCCGTCCATTCCGTTGGAACATACTACCCAGATAGACATACTCGTCGACTTGTTCAAGCCATTCACTCTACTTTTATTCGACACATTGTTCTGCTTTCACTCTTTTCAAAGACCGTTACCTTTGATTTGCTGGCATTCATTCTTAGTCCGTTTTCTATGCATCCTTCATATACCATACTTACAAGATACTGTAACTCTTCCATACTTACAGTACTTTGTCGTCTGCATACATGGGATCACGTACTATTACAGTACTCCGTTTGAGACCCTTACTTTCATACTTAAGGGCTCTTATGCAGAAATCAATGTAGAGATTAATCAATGTAGCCAAGGGGACATTGATTGGGATTGAGGGACATGGGCCCTGAGTCAAATTGAAAACGCTGTTCGTTATCGCCAAGCGCTATTTTTTTTTTGTATGTGATTTGACGTTTGTTGTAGAAATATTTTCTACAATAACAAACAACAAACGTCAAATCCCATACAAAAAAAATTAGCGCTTGGCGAAAACGAACAGCGTTTTCAATTTGACTTGGGGGCATTATATTGTAATTTTTATTAATAAATAAATACAAATACAAAATATTTTTTTTTTTTAATTTGCAGGATTCAATAAGGAACCGACCAGGGAAAATGCTTTTTTCTACCCTCAAAAAACCCCAGGAACATTTTTAAACATTTTAAGTGAGTACCTACTTATATCCTTTTACATAATCATTCCCTTATAGGTTTTGGAATCTCATGACACGACACGCTACCCGTGAGGTCCTGGTATTTAGAATATGACTAGTTTTCTTTACTGTATATTTTTCTTTTATCCTACACAAGAAATTTTATCTTCCACGATATTTCAACTCTTACAAGCGTAGGGGTCCATCAAGCTGATCACTTGAAGTCCTTTTTGGATCAAAAAGGACATAGTCGTAATGAATGTGTACCTAATATACATTTGAATAACTAGAATAGGTTTTATTCAATACAAATATCTATATAGACAGAGTAGTACCTATATAAGTAAGTAACTAAGGAGAAAATATTTTTATTTTTCAGATTGTTCAGCCACTTCTACATCTGGTGGTAAATTTGCAGAAACATCTTTCGCTACATGTAAATTTGTAGAGCCAGAACCTTTGTGTTTTACGAACCCAATAGGTATGTTTACAATTATTTACATAATATTTATTTATTCGGGACAATATTGATTTAACATGGCTTATTAAACTCTTGGAAAAATACTATATGAATCTGGGCCCCTTGAGCTACGTTACAAATAATAACATTTCGGTCATGAGAAATGCCTGTTTGTTGATTTGTTTTTGTAAGGAATTTTATATTGTTTAATGTCACGGTGTAATATAGATGGGTGGTGGTAATGCGGTTAGCACTCTGGTTTAGTAATCGAGTGGTCGCGAGTTCAAATCCTTTCACAACCGATTTCGTTCACCTATAGCACAAACAAAAATAATATAACTTTCCACAACGTTGAATATGGAACTATAAACTAATTAAATTTAATACTCAAATCAACAATGATATCAATATACTTATTATGAAGTATGAAAGCTGCGAACAAAGATTTAATAACTATGTAGTATCGTAATGTGTCTAATATTTTTGGAAAAAAAAAAAACAAAATAACTATGTAAAACCGAAATGTCAAATATTTGGCATGGTATAATTGTAAACTGCTAGCCCTAGAACTGGGATACCTAGTTGGGCAGCAGTAATCTTCATAATAGTCTTTGTGACAAAGGGGTTAAAAATTAAATAAATAAAATAAAATATGCACACATGCACATTTACGCACGCACTCATGGATACAGATTTGGCAAGCTACTAATGACTATCACAAGATTTATTTTTCGAAGAGAGCATCAATCAACAACAAAATCTGCAACTTCTACACTTCATTTCAAGCATCATTGAACTATCTTGGTACATTGAGGACATCTAAGTTGGATCAAATTCATACTTCAATTCAGAGTTACTCAGTTGTCTTCTTGTATTTATTGTATCTCCTACAATGTATTTTAGGAAACATACTTTTCTTATAATGAGGAGTGATTTTTAATCTGTGATCCCTTTTATAATTTTATATTGTAAATTTGTATTAATTGTATCTCCTACAATGTATTTTAGGATACCTACTTTTATTATAATGACGTCATTTTTAATCTGTGATCCCTTTTGTATATTTATATTGTCCTCCTAAATATTTTTTTGTAACACAAACTTAATTTTTTTTTATCAATTACAGATGTATCGGGATGTGGAGGATTACTTCGTGGTATCGTCATGACAGACTGGAGGGGGACCTATGTAGCGGAACATTCCTACGATGTCGAATATGCTGCTATAACGAATATACTGCAACATCTCTTATATTAATAGTGTGTACAATGTACAAATGTTTCATTATTTTTGATTATTATATGCAACTAGATATATCATTGGTAGCATATTATTTAATACTTTGAATCATTTAGTTAATTTTAATTTTATTGACTGCCCCACAGAGCTAACGTAGAATATGATATTTATAAATGCATCGTACATTTGCTGTTGTATCAATATGTTAAAATTTGTAATAACTTAATAATAGACGAGGACGATCTTAATGAAAGGAGCGATTCTTTACAGAAGGAATGCTAAAGTACTTTAAATTGTATTAACGAATATACTGCAACACCTCTTATATTAATAGAGTGTACAATGTATAAATGTTTCATTATTTTTGATTATTATATGCAACTAGATATATCATTGGTAGCATATTATTTAATACTTTGAATCATTTAGTTAATTTTATTGACTGCCCCACAGAGCTAACGTAGAATATGATATTTATAAATGCATCGTACATTTGCTGTTGTATCAATATGTTAAAATTTTTAATAACTTAATAATAGACTAGGAAGATCTTAATGAAAGGAGCGATTCTTTACAGAAGGAATGCTAAAGTACTTTAAATTGTATTAACGAATATACTGCAACACCTATTATATTAATAGTGTGTACAATGTATAAATGATTCATTATTTTTGATTATTATATGCAACTAGATTTAACATTGTTAGCATATTATTTCAACATTTGAATCATTATTTTAATTTCATTGCCTGCCCCATAGAACTAACGTAGAATATGATATTTATAAATTTATCGTACATTTGCTGTTGTATCAATATGTTAAAATTTGTAATAACTTAATAATAGACGAGGACGATCCTAATGAAAGGAGCGATTCTTTACAGAAGGAATGCTAAAGTACTTTAAATTGTATTAACGAATATACTGCAACACCTATTATATTAATAGTGTGTACAATGTATAAATGATTCATTATTTTTGATTATTATATGCAACTAGATTTAACATTGTTAGCATATTATTTCAACATTTGAATCATTATTTTAATTTCATTGCCTGCCCCATAGAACTAACGTAGAATATGATATTTATAAATTTATCGTACATTTGCTGTTGTATCAATATGTTAAAATTTGTAATAACTTAATAATAGACGAGGACGATCCTAATGAAAGGAGCGATTCTTTACAGAAGGAATGCTAAAGTACTTTAAATTGTATTAACGAATATACTGCAACACCTCTTATATTAATAGAGTGTACAATGTATAAATGTTTCATTATTTTTGATTATTATATGCAACTAGATATATCATTGGTAGCATATTATTTAATACTTTGAATCATTTAGTTAATTTTATTGACTGCCCCACAGAGCTAACGTAGAATATGATATTTATAAATGCATCGTACATTTGCTGTTGTATCAATATGTTAAAATTTTTAATAACTTAATAATAGACGAGGACGATCTTAATGAAAGGAGCGATTCTTTACAGAAGGAATGCTAAAGTACTTTAAATTGTATTAACGAATATACTGCAACACCTCTTATATTAATAGAGTGTACAATGTATAAATGTTTCATTATTTTTGATTATTATATGCAACTAGATATATCATTGGTAGCATATTATTTAATACTTTGAATCATTTAGTTAATTTTAATTTTATTGACTGCCCCACAGAGCTAACGTAGAATATGATATTTATAAATTTATCGTACATTTGCTGTTGTATCAATATGTTAAAATTTGTAATAACTTAATAATAGACGAGGACGATCTTAATGAAAGGAGCGATTCTTTACAGAAGGAATGCTAAAGTACTTTAAATTGTATTAACGAATATACTGCAACACCTCTTATATTAATAGAGTGTACAATGTATAAATGTTTCATTATTTTTGATTATTATATGCAACTAGATATATCATTGGTAGCATATTATTTAATACTTTGAATCATTTAGTTAATTTTAATTTTATTGACTGCCCCACAGAGCTAACGTAGAATATGATATTTATAAATGCATCGTACATTTGCTGTTGTATCAATATGTTAAAATTTGTAATAACTTAATAATAGACGAGGACGATCTTAATGAAAGGAGCGATTCTTTACAGAAGGAATGCTAAAGTACTTTAAATTGTATTAACGAATATACTGCAACACCTCTTATATTAATAGAGTGTACAATGTATAAATGTTTCATTATTTTTGATTATTATATGCAACTAGATATATCATTGGTAGCATATTATTTAATACTTTGAATCATTTAGTTAATTTTATTGACTGCCCCACAGAGCTAACGTAGAATATGATATTTATAAATGCATCGTACATTTGCTGTTGTATCAATATGTTAAAATTTTTAATAACTTAATAATAGACGAGGAAGATCTTAATGAAAGGAGCGATTCTTTACAGAAGGAATGCTAAAGTACTTTAAATTGTATTAACGAATATACTGCAACACCTATTATATTAATAGTGTGTACAATGTATAAATGATTCATTATTTTTGATTATTATATGCAACTAGATTTAACATTGTTAGCATATTATTTCAACATTTGAATCATTATTTTAATTTCATTGCCTGCCCCATAGAACTAACGTAGAATATGATATTTATAAATTTATCGTACATTTGCTGTTGTATCAATATGTTAAAATTTGTAATAACTTAATAATAGACGAGGACGATCTTAATGAAAGGAGCGATTCTTTACAGAAGGAATGCTAAAGTACTTTAAATTGTATTAACGAATATACTGCAACACCTCTTATATTAATAGAGTGTACAATGTATAAATGTTTCATTATTTTTGATTATTATATGCAACTAGATATATCATTGGTAGCATATTATTTAATACTTTGAATCATTTAGTTAATTTTATTGACTGCCCCACAGAGCTAACGTAGAATATGATATTTATAAATGCATCGTACATTTGCTGTTGTATCAATATGTTAAAATTTTTAATAACTTAATAATAGACGAGGACGATCTTAATGAAAGGAGCGATTCTTTACAGAAGGAATGCTAAAGTACTTTAAATTGTATTAACGAATATACTGCAACACCTCTTATATTAATAGAGTGTACAATGTATAAATGTTTCATTATTTTTGATTATTATATGCAACTAGATATATCATTGGTAGCATATTATTTAATACTTTGAATCATTTAGTTAATTTTAATTTTATTGACTGCCCCACAGAGCTAACGTAGAATATGATATTTATAAATTTATCGTACATTTGCTGTTGTATCAATATGTTAAAATTTGTAATAACTTAATAATAGACGAGGACGATCTTAATGAAAGGAGCGATTCTTTACAGAAGGAATGCTAAAGTACTTTAAATTGTATTAACGAATATACTGCAACACCTCTTATATTAATAGAGTGTACAATGTATAAATGTTTCATTATTTTTGATTATTATATGCAACTAGATATATCATTGGTAGCATATTATTTAATACTTTGAATCATTTAGTTAATTTTAATTTTATTGACTGCCCCACAGAGCTAACGTAGAATATGATATTTATAAATGCATCGTACATTTGCTGTTGTATCAATATGTTAAAATTTGTAATAACTTAATAATAGACGAGGACGATCTTAATGAAAGGAGCGATTCTTTACAGAAGGAATGCTAAAGTACTTTAAATTGTATTAACGAATATACTGCAACACCTCTTATATTAATAGAGTGTACAATGTATAAATGTTTCATTATTTTTGATTATTATATGCAACTAGATATATCATTGGTAGCATATTATTTAATACTTTGAATCATTTAGTTAATTTTATTGACTGCCCCACAGAGCTAACGTAGAATATGATATTTATAAATGCATCGTACATTTGCTGTTGTATCAATATGTTAAAATTTTTAATAACTTAATAATAGACGAGGAAGATCTTAATGAAAGGAGCGATTCTTTACAGAAGGAATGCTAAAGTACTTTAAATTGTATTAACGAATATACTGCAACACCTATTATATTAATAGTGTGTACAATGTATAAATGATTCATTATTTTTGATTATTATATGCAACTAGATTTAACATTGTTAGCATATTATTTCAACATTTGAATCATTATTTTAATTTCATTGCCTGCCCCATAGAACTAACGTAGAATATGATATTTATAAATTTATCGTACATTTGCTGTTGTATCAATATGTTAAAATTTGTAATAACTTAATAATAGACGAGGACGATCTTAATGAAAGGAGCGATTCTTTACAGAAGGAATGCTAAAGTACTTTAAATTGTATTAACGAATATACTGCAACACCTCTTATATTAATAGAGTGTACAATGTATAAATGTTTCATTATTTTTGATTATTATATGCAACTAGATATATCATTGGTAGCATATTATTTAATACTTTGAATCATTTAGTTAATTTTATTGACTGCCCCACAGAGCTTACGTAGAATATGATATTTATAAATGCATCGTACATTTGCTGTTGTATCAATATGTTAAAATTTGTAATAACTTAATAATAGACGAGGACGATCTTAATGAAAGGAGCGATTCTTTACAGAAGGAATGCTAAAGTACTTTAAATTGTATTAACGAATATACTGCAACACCTCTTATATTAATAGAGTGTACAATGTATAAATGTTTCATTATTTTTGATTATTATATGCAACTAGATATATCATTGGTAGCATATTATTTAATACTTTGAATCATTTAGTTAATTTTATTGACTGCCCCACAGAACTAACGTAGAATATGATATTTATAAATTTATCGTACATTTGCTGTTGTATCAACCCTCCCAACGCTACGTAGTGCGCTTCTTCGGAAGAGTAAAATGAACCCAATTACTAATAGCTGGTGTCCCCTACGTAGACATGTTAAAAAAAAATAAAATATGTTTAATTGATTGGCTTGATTTTAATATCATTAATTATTGATAGGGTCTTAAATTAAAGATTTTTCGAAAAATGGTCAACGTCAAGAAATTACTCTCTTAGTCATGAGTCAGTAACTTTGAGACATAGTTGAAATCATACTCCACGTAGAGTAGATAGTTTCAGATTCAAGTAAACATCCTCTGACGTATAATCTACATAATTGCAATGTTTTTTTTTTTTATCCGATTTTTAGTGAATTGTATTATATTATGTATGGAAGGCTTGGCCATATTGAGCTACCTTCCTTTATTTTTTAATGGATATTGTGGATGAGTAAAGATGCTGTTATTTGAATAAAGCAAATCATTTTTGATTATCCTTCAATCGACCGAACGGTAGCGACTGACGGAACGGAAGCGATTCAATAATTAATGATATTGAAATCTAGCCAATCAATTATACATATTTTCTTTTTTTGCATTTTCACTTACACAAGTTATTATAGTATTCTTATTTTTGTGTATTTTGTAATATGTATATTGTTTTTATTACCAATAAAAAATTAAAAATTAACAATGTTTTTTTTTAACCTAAATTTTATGTGTTTTCATTACTCCTTTGTGTATTGTTCCTCATAATGCTTGAATAACATAAAAAATATATGAGGAACAATATATTCAAGCAATATGAGGAACAATACTCAAAGGAGTAATGAAATACCTACAACAAATAAATAAATAAAATATTTGAATATCCCGCCCGCACGATTGGCCACGCCTCCTCAATCTTTCTACCTATTGCAATAGATGGCGACACTCGTATCGTTTTCATCATTTCATGCGACGCGGCCAATCAATGTACGATAGCTTGTTTTCTATAGTTAGTGTGTTCTATGATTCCATATCATATCACAGAATAAATCAACGGGGTGGCGGTGTTAAAATTTATTATAAGAAAAATATAGTTTTTAATCAAGTAAATCATAGCTATAAATCATTTGAGGGTATAATTGGAATTATCAAAAATAGCTGCTCAGAATTTCTACTATGTGCCATATACAGACCACCTCATTTTAACAAAAATATTTTTGCTTCAGAATTAAAAACAATGTTTAATAATATGCCCGATGATAAATGTAATGTTATTGTTTGCGGAGATATGAATATAGACACTAGCGCGAACGGTGCAATGCATAGTAAAATAGTTGATAAGTACCTTGATATTATGAGTGCATTTGGTCTAACACAGCTTATAAGTAACTACACGCGGGAGGAAGTGAGAAACGGGAGGCTATCTCGCTCTTGCATCGATCATATATTCGTGCGGTGTCCTACGTACGATTGTGTCTCGGCTACGATTAAAACGAACATTAGCGACCACTACATGACTGCAACCACGTTAAAACATAACCATGAAGTAAAAAATTCAATTCAATACATTGATAAAATAAACAAAAGAATTTTTCATAACGTTTTAAATAACTCCGATTGGTCCAAATGTATTAATGATAACCTAAACGCTGAGGATATATATAATAATATAAAATTTAATTTTGATACTGCTGTGAAAGAAGCTTCTGAGACTGTAAAATACAGCCATAAAACTGTATCAAATAAGTGGATGACATGGAATATTATAATACAAATGAAACATAGAGATTTTCTTAAAAAAATGTTAATAAAAGACCCAAATAATGCAATTTTAAAATTAGATTATAAAAAACTTCGGAACAAAATTAATAAAGACATATCAAAAGCAAAAAATTCATATTACAAGTCGAAAATTATTGAAGCAGAGGGAAATAGCAAATTATTATGGAAGGAAATTAATAGCTTATTAGGTAAAACCAAACAAAACATTGATGAAGAACTTTTAAGATATTTTAATAATGACGAAACATCTATTGCACAATTATTTTGTCAGACATTTATATCTGAGATAAATAAAATTACAACACCATGTCGAATTAATTTATGTCAGAGTGATTGCATTTCTGTGTGTGATAAATCAATTTACTTCAGAAAAGCTACGGTAAATGATATTAGAAAAATTATAAAAACATGTAAAAAGAAATCTGCAGGTATGGATGGTATAAAAATGGCGGATATACAAGAAATCTCGGAAAAATTATCTCCAATAATATCTGTTCTAATAAATAAAAGTGTAGAGGAAGGAATTGTACCAAACGGATTGAAAATTGCTATAATTAGACCAATTTATAAAAAAGGTTCACATTCTGATTACAAAAACTACAGACCTATTTCTATATTACCATCGATTGACAAAATAATGGAAAAATATATCGTTGATCAAATTAAATCGTTTCTATCGAAAAATAATATAATATCTGAACAACAATATGGTTTCCAAAGCGGGAAAAATACTACTACACTTCTCAAACTTTTTACAAATTTTATTAATTCACAATTAAATAACGGAAAACACGTGATTGTTGTTTTTGTAGACTTTACGAAGGCTTTCGATACAATTAACCACAAATTACTTTTCGAGTGCCTGGAAAGGTCTGGTATCAGAGGTCCACTACTAAGATGGGTTAAGAATTATCTGACAAACAGGAAAATAATCGTAAAGGTAAATAAAGGGTTAAGTGATTCATTTAATTTAGATATCGGAACACCACAGGGGTCAATAATCGCACCATTATTATACCTCATCTACGTCAACGACATGACTGATATAGTTAAAAATAATAATTGTAAAATATATCAATTTGCCGATGATACAGCAATAGTTACATCCTCCAAAAATATTATCGATGCCGAACATGAAATGCAGTTATGTTACACTCGACTTTGCGCATGGGCTCATGATAAAGGGTTAGCAATAAGTGAAAACAAAACACAACTTCTGCATATCCATTCCTGTAACAACAAGACCACGCACAAATTACAAATTCTATCACATGATCATCAATGTTTGCATAGTAACTCTCAGAATAATTGTAACTGCCCATCATTGACAGAAGTCACATCATATAGGTATTTAGGACTTATCATTGACAAACACTTAAACTACAAAGAACACGTTGACTATGTTTGCAGTAAACTAAGAACTATGACAGCAATTTTCAACATAATAAGACCTAGATTAACCTTCTGCTCGGCCAGATTGCTGTATATGGCCCTCTGTGATTCAGTAATATCATATGGAATATCGTCATATGGATTGGCATATAAAACTACTCTAAATAAGATTGAAAAGATACAAAGAAGACTACTAAAAATTATGATTACTAAAAAAATAGCTAAAAAGTTAAAAAGGAAAAATAAATGCCTTTTCGACCAATCTAAAGTATTGTCTCTTCAGAGGAGAGTGGAGTATAGCATTCTGGTTGAGCATTTTTTGAGACCTAAAGACAGACTACTCATAACACACGACAGACAAACTAGATCAGTGACCAACAAACTTTTACGTACAAACAAATTCAACAATGACTATGGACGTAGGACCGAAGATGTGCTGCTGCCCAAGGTCTGGAACCCCATGCCTGCCAGCTTGAAGCAGTGTGGATCCATCGAGGAATTCAAAAAGAAAGCCAAAGGTTATATATTACACAAAAATCCTCGATGGTTGATCTAAGGGGTGAGCGCGGGTTGTTCCGGACTTTGTAGGAAAAATGTAGTATGTAGGTACAATATTAGTTTTTAATTGAAATTTATATGTATATATGTGTATATTACAAAACTGTTATAATTAAGATCACAGCCAAAAATCCCCTTAAGGGATTAGGCAAAATAATATGTTTATTGTTATTATATTCTTTATTAATAAAATAAAAAAAAAAAAAAAAAAATTTTTTTTTAAATGTAGAAGTCGCACAAAGACGGAATAAATGCAGTTGAAATGAGATCGCTCAGAAAAATTTGTAATAGAACGATGTATGACAGAGTAAGAAATGAGGACACAATGAAATAATGTAAGACGAAGAAAGATGTGAAAGTGAACACATTGAGATGGTTTGGCCACATGGGGAGAATGAAGGAAGAACGCCTGATAAAGAAAATAATGACAGGGACGGTATAAGAGATCGGTGGCGCCCAAGAAAAGGATGGTACGTCCATGTGAACGATATTCTGAAAGATGGAAATGTAAGAAGCGTGAACGACAGTGTTATATATGTATATGTTATATATGTATACATAATGTTCGTTACTTCATTAATTGCTACTGTTGTGGTTGTACAGATGCAAACAGAGCCCTTATACAATTTTATGTAATGCCTGAACACTGTACCTCCCTAAATTCATCTGCATTGATAGATATAATAAGTACCCGAAATCATGACAAAAGAATAACATACTTCAAAAGAACGATACATCCACATAAAAAGGTACTAGGTAAGAACTAATAAAATGTACAATTTATTTACGCAACTTGTGTGCACAATTGTCCAGCATACCGTGGTTAAGAATGTTAGTCCATACAAAAGATTTCCTGATTTATTAATAAAACCATACCCTTGTAAAATTGTCACGTGGAGGTAGGTATATCAAAGATTTTTATCTTTGATCCACCTGTCGCACATAATGTATCCATATCTTTGAATAGTTCTTAAGGCTATTGTTCACAACTTATTGTATAACGAAGTACCTATTACTTTTGGACGAAAAGAACCCTCATAAAATATATTGAATTATTCGTGGGAAGATAATGTTATGGTGGGGATGAACAAGTCCAATAAAATGCCATACGTTCCTCTTCTCAGGTCAGATCTAAACTTACCACCATTCGACAAGGGTTTATTTCGTCGACATTGATAGGTCTCCGTGATACCCATAATATCAAAATGTGAAACCTTACATCCGAAAAATATAACAGTTTATTTTTTTTTTATTAGTTTAATTATTTCATCCTCCCGGTAGATGCCACACATCCGTACATATAACAACAGACGAACATGTATAAGATGATGTATGAATGTTGACAAGGTGATGAATGTGTGTCAAGATAGTAGAATGTGGAGTTCGGTTCTCTCTGCCTACCCCGTGAGTGTTTAAATGACCCTTTTTTTTAAGAATTATGGGTACTTATGTGTGTTATTTTTTTTCTTTCTCATATTTTTGCTTTATTTGTACATACCTATTTATCATCATTGTAAGGCACCGGCTTAGAATATTGCTTCCAAAAATACAACAGGCAACAATCTTCTTCTTCTTCTTCTTCAGCCCTCTGTCTTCCACTGCTGGATATAGGCCTCTTCCATATTCTTCCACTTCCTTCTATCGTTTGCTGCTTGCAGTCGATTTCTACCCCCCACAGCGGCTATGTCGTCAGACCATCTTTTTTGCGGTCTTCCGACGCCTCTCTTACTTTCCCAAGGTCTCCATCTCAATATTTTAGGGGTCCATCTTGCGGGTTCCTGTCTAGCAATATGTCCCGCCCATTGCCATTTCAATGTAGCTACGCGATCCATGATGTCCACTACTCTGGTCCTTTTCCTAATTTCCTCATTTCTTATTCTGTCTCTTAGGCTTATACCAAGCATGGATCTTTCCATGGATCGCTGTGTGCATTTGAGTTTTTCTACATTTCTTTTTGTAAGGGCCATGGTCTCCAATGCATATGTAGTCACTGGCAGTATACATGATTCATATGTTTTTCTTTTCAGACAGATCGGAATCTCTTATCTTCTAGAATGTGTCTAAGTTTGTTAAAAGCTGCCCAACTCATTCCTATTCTTCTTGGCAGTTCCGCTGTTTGGTTTTCTTTGCCCAGTTTTATCTTGTGTCCAAGATATATGTATTCATCCACTATTTCGAGATTCTTATTGTTAACAGTGATGATTTTGTTTTCTGGACTTATAATTTTCGTTTTTGTTATGTTCATACTTAGACCAATCTTGCTAGAAGCCTCATGCAATTCATTAATCATTTGACTATAACAATAACATCTCAGATAGTTCAGCAATGAGGTTCACCATCACACATTTTGAATGTAGTGCCTTTTTAGGTGAAACGAGACTGGTGTGAGGGCAAACACCCATGTTTTGTGCTCCCTCATATAAGGTAATGCACACCCGCATTCCTGGTGCTGTGTTACCCCACATTGTGGGATATGCCATGATGGTATGAATTAATATTTATCATGTGTAACAAACATGGTATTTGAGTTAAAATAAGATCGCTAAGAAGAATTTGTAATAGAACGATGTATGACAGGGTCAGAAATGAGGACATAAGGAAAGAATGTTATTAATAGAATGAAAGTGAACACATTGAGATGGCTTGGCCACATGGGGAGAATGAATGAGGAACGTCTGATGAAGAAAATATACATTGCGGACAGGAATGGAATGAGAGGTCGGGGCCGCCCAAGGAAGGGATGGCACGTCCATGTGAACGGTATTTTGAAAGACGGAAATGTTAGAAGCGTGAACAACAGACGAACATGTATAAGACGATGTATGAATGTTGACGAGGCGATAAATGTATGTCAAAATAGAAGTAAGTGGTGTTCGGTTCTCTCTGCCTACCCCGTGAGGGACATGGCGTGATGGTATATATGTAAGTATGTATTTGAGTATTTGTTTTTTTAACTCCTTTTATTTATTTATTTATTTATATTTAGGAAACAAGCAGCTTAATACAGTATAAGATAATAATAATGAAATATTAACAACTATGCCAATAATGTATCCACAATAGAGTACACAGGTAAAAATAAATATTATATAAAAATAAGTATTGTGGCTACCCAATGTTGCCTACAATAAGTTGGTATATTATAAGATTAATGTAAAAAAAAAAGATGAAAATCTTGATGTCGTTTTGGGTTTTCCCAGGACACAGAGGAATCCAGGGAAACGAGACGGCTGACGAATTGGCAAAATCTGCTGTGCAGCGAGATTCTGTTTCTTCCTATAGTAATAATTTCATACCCGATCTTCTCCCTTTAACTAAATATTTCCTCACCTCTGAATGTACCAAACTTTGGTCCACATCTTCCCTCACCAGAGGAAGGAGATATGGTTCAATTCAACCAAGTATTGCAGTCAAGCCATGGTACACTTCTGTTATGCGTAATAGGAGGGAGATAACGGTGATAAACAGAATGTCACTGTTGTACACCTGCTCATTTATACAAAATTAAGATAAAAGATTCTCCAGCTTGCGAATGTGGTGAGGAAGTGGGAGACTTGGACCATATCTTCTTTTCTTGTCCTCTCAACTCCCAACCCCAATCACTTTACCAATCTCTCTAAAAATATATGATCCCACTGCCAGTGAACATTCTAACCTTGCTGCATAGCAGTAATAAAGATATAATTTTCAATTTAATATTAAAATTCGTCATAAGAAACGACATCAAGATTTGATTTAACATATCTATATGTGTAATATTTATTTTTTCATTTTATTGTTAACCAGACAGAGAGAAGATATAATTATTGTTAAACCATGTACAATAATTATCTATTAACTTGAAACTGGCCTTAAGACCCATTTAATAGGAGTGATTTCGCCAAAAAAAAAATAATAATGTGTACAGGATAAGGTAGGAGGGAGTTAAGAGGGAAGAAGGAGTACAGAAGGAGAGGGATAAGTGTTATGAATTTTATATTTGATTTGTGACTCAAGTCAAATAATATTGTTATATATTATACTGAGTATATACGTTGGGAAGACCATAGAACAAACTACTACATAGCATAAATGACAACAACGGGTGTGCATATTATGGTAGAGATAATATTGGAATAATAATATATCAAAATTTACTGTATCAGTTTATACTTTTGTGTTTAAGATATTAGTAACTATGTAATATTGTAATTTGTTGTGATGTGATGTCTGGTGTCCGTTCTAATATTTTTTTTAAAATAACCATTAATTAAAGCTTTTTGTGCTTTAATAAGAGGATCCATATTAATTTTAGCAGCGCCACCCCAACCAATCATAAATAATATATACCTCCAATCAAAACTATTTATTATTTTGAGATATTATATGTAGGTATGTATGAAGATTAAGTAGAAAATTTACATCCTTTGCAACGGGTGAAGGCAGGGCCGGGTCTACCCAATTTGGCATCTGGTGCACTAGATCCAAAACGATGGGATATATGAAATATTATTTTTGCAGATCTGCTTCATGAAGACAAAATGGACGAAGCAAAGACAATATGTGAAGACAACAATGGTAATTTAGATCATCAACTTCAGAATTATACGTTTAATACTAAAAATGTGATTATTGTTCATAAAGATGCAAAAAGTGACGAGGACATTCAAAATTTGGATTTACACAATGACCAAAACGTTCGAAAAGACATAAATTATGCCCTTCAAAAAGACATAAATTATGATAAAGATATTCTAAATAATGCTGTCCATGATAACAGAAACGTTCAAAAAGACAAAATTGATGAAGTATATATTCAAAAAGTCGATATCCATGGTGACTGTAACATTAAAAAAGACACTAGTTATGACAGAGATGTTACAAATTTTGATGTCCATGATGAGCAAGACATCCAAAAAGACATAAATGATGAAGGAGATGTTCAAAATGTTGGTATCCATGATCAACAAGACATGCAAAAAGACATAAATGTTGATGGAGATCTTTATAATGTTGATGTCCATGATGAGCAAAACATCCAAAAAGACACAAATGATGAAGAAGATGTTCAAAATGTTGGTGTCCATGATAAGCAAGATATTCAAACAGATACAAATGATGGAGATATTCAAAATGTTGATGTCCATGATGAGCAAAACATCCAAAAAGACATAAATGATGGAAATATTCAAAATTTTGATGTCCATAATGAACAAAAAAATGATGAAGGAAATGTTCAAAATGTTGATGTCTATGATGAGCATGACATCCAGAAAGACGTAAATAATGAAGGAGATGTTCAAAATGTTGATGTCTATGATGAGCATAACATCCAAAAAGACACAAATGATGAGGGAGATATTCAAAATTTTGATGTCCATGATGAGCAAAACATCCAAAAAGACATAAATGATGAGGGAGATAATCAAAATGTTGATGTCAATGATGAGCAATACATCCAAAAAGACACAAATGATGAAGGAGATATTCAAAATGTTGATATCCATGATGAGCAAAACATACAAAAAGATATAAATGATGAGGGAGATTTTCATAATGATTTCAATGATGAGTAAAACATCCAAAAAGACACCTATGATGAAGGAGTTATTCAAAATCTTGATGTCCATGATGAGCAAGAAATCCAAAAAGACGCAAATGATGAAGGAGATATTCAAAATGTTGATGTCCATGATAAGCAAAACATTAAAAAAGACATAAATGATGAGGGAGATTATGAAAATGTTAATGTCCATGATGAGCAAGACATCCAAAAAGACATATATGATGAAGGAGATATTCAAAAAGTTGATGTCCATGATGAGCAAAACATCCAAAAAGACATAAATGTTGAGGGAAATGTTCAAAATGTTGATGTCCATGATGAGCAAAACATCCAAAAAGACATAAATGTTGAGGGAAATGTTCAAAATGTTGATGTCCATGATGAGGAAGACATGATAGACTTGATACAATACTCCGAAATTGAATATGAAGATATGCTAAATTGCATTAGTCAAGTTGACAGTCGGGTGGAAAATATAACAAATAAAACTCATAAGATTTTACGTGTACATAAATTCTTTGCAAGGTCTCTGGATACTGGAGATTTAAATTCTAACACACATGATATCACTCGAGCCTTTATTATTAGTTATGCCAATTTGAAGTCCGTGTCTAATGGTAAAGAACCCCATATTGGTTCAATTAATACAATGACAGTAGCTGAACTATCTCCAAGATATTTTCCTTCTTGCTGCTATGCAGAAAAGAAAGAGTCCAAAAAATTATTTGTAAACTTCATGCGTTACTTAGCTATGGAGCCACCTACTAATATAGCTACAGGAACATTTGAAAGTTGGCCAGATAAACCGACAGGACTGGACCCCGATGCATTAAACTTCCAAGACAGTATTGCTTTTCTAGAATATTTATCAAAAACGGTACGAATCAACGTAAAATTTAATATATTTCCCCTTGTTGTATCACTGCATTTATGTGCTTGTCAAATTAAAGTAATCCCCTGGAGTCTGGAAGAAAAATTACGTATAGCAGTTGAAAAGGAAATGAAAATATATTTAATCTACTACAATCGCAAACAGTTATTTGGCTACGGAAAATATTTTGCCGATAATTTAGATGCTAGTTGTATCAGAAACCTTCTCAATTATTGGGATCAATATTTGTCATTTGACAACCGAAAAACTATACTTGCTTTGAAGCACATAATGCTTTATTGTTATTCGATTCAGAAGCCAAATATTATTTTACCCTATGGTAAAACAAATGAACAACTCTCCAAACAAACATCGACCAGCCAATTTGAAAAATTAATATTGAGGCCTACCAAGACACCGTTGTTCGGTGGCAACCATTTGAACAAAGACTTGATTAATATTTCATTTATCTTTGCTTATCGACACGTTGAAATAATAACAAATTCAAAACCGGATAAGTGCCAGGTTTTAGCTCGAATGCTAGCTGAGATTATCCCAGAATGTTTCCCCGAAGATTTCTACGCCGACTTTTATGAATCGCAAAGTACTTTTGTTACCATTGTTAAAGATCTAGCTAAGAACCCTCCCAAAGAGATAATAACGGGATCATTTGAGGAATGGTTAGAAAAACCAAAAGAATTGACGGATATTGAAGCATTTGACACCAACACAGGTATATTATTTTTGAAATATCTATCGACAACAATCAGAAATCCGTACGAATTGAATTTGATCAAACTGACAGTGACAATGCATTTAGCCTTGAAACATAATCTAATCAGTCAAGAATATTTAAGTTGTATCGAACTTCCTAATCATTTGAATGCGTTCCTCGATTTAAAGACAATCGAAGAATTCAGTTCAGTTTATGAATATCTAATCATACCCAAGAAATTAAACATTGTTTTAGATTTTATGAATACAGGTGTCAAAAAAAAGGATTTACTAACAATCATGAATAAAATTATCCTAGGCAACAAAATTCACATTATTACTATTGGTAAGGCCATACAGAAATTTCAAGATTTCGACTGGCCATTTGTTTTTGAAGTACTAAGCTCGGAAGCTGAGAAATTTTCCAAAGCTGTATCTGAAATTAAAGACAACATTTACTATGAATGTAACTCAAAATTTGGATTTATCAGAACATATTTACTAACTATAGGCGCTCCGTAGCGGCCGGGTGCGTTTTCTACGCGCTCCGGGGGAATATAGTTTTATACAGAACATTTAAGATAAATAATCTCCAAATTAGTATACTAAATGTGGTTTTGTGAAATACGTAAACTTTGATATCATTTTGTGTTAATAATAATATATATCAACTGTTTAAATTTGAAATATGCATTGTAACTTATCTAATATTGGTTTGTGTTGATGTTGTGATGACTCTGTTGTGATTCAGTTAAACTACATAGTGCGTGCAATTCCTGGAAGTTCATGCTAGTGGCTGCCACATGTTTGTAGTTTTTTTGGTGTCCATTTCTTCACCGACACTGCTGCACCGGTATAACAGATAACGGTAAATCATTATGTCATTTCGTGTTCAATATTTTTACTATACCAGTGAGTCCTTGTTCGCTTTGCGACGGATGAATTTCACTATTCAACAAGAAGTTAAGTTAAAAATTGAATTTTATCAATTACAGAAGTTTCAAACGCATCCTTATAAAATAAAATCTCATAGAGCTAGAGGCAAAAGAGGCGGGAGGAAAATAAATCGAGATATAAAACATAGTGATGAAAATCCTACCATTAAAAATGACCCATCAACTATTACCCTGCATACCAACGTTCAAAGTAATAAGTTTTTATTGCCTCGCATTCAAAGACACCAAAAGATAGAGAACAAGTGGATTAACGTGTCTACTTGGAATGCCAGATCCCTTAATAATAAATTCTGCCATATTGAAGATATATGCAAGAACAACAAAATTCAAGTACTAGCAATTACAGAATCGTGGCATGAGGGATATGACTCAATTTCATTGAAAAGACTTCGTAGTAGAGGTTATCATACAGTTGAGGCCGCGAGAAAAAATACACCATCGATGAAAACAACAGACAATATCAATTATGTTAATCACGGAGGAATTGTTGTCTTTGCCCATATGGATCTAAAGATTGAAAAGTTTAAACTTCTAGAATTTAAAACATTTGAATGTCTCGGATGTCGAATAACATCATGTGGGAACTCATTTTTGTTAGTTGTTATCTATAGACCGGGTTCACAAAGCACATCCCTGCAATTTTTCTCTGAATTCAGACTCTTACTAGAATCCATTATAACTCGATCAGAATCAATTATTATTACTGGTGACCTGAACATAAGATTGGAACGCGAGAATGACTCTGCATCGATAAAATTTAAAAATATCCTCACTGATTTCGATTGTGTGCAATATGTCAATAAACCAACACACGATGGTGGAGGTATATTGGATGTAATGATATCTAGAAAGTGTGACGATAAATTGATAGCCAATGTCACAGATATAGGATTTTCAGATCATCGCTTAGTATCAACAAAGGTTAAGATCAATAGACCAATACCACACTATCAAACAATTACATCAAGATCATGGAGAAATTTCAGCATTGATAAATTTCTAGATGATATCAAAAATTCTGTCTTATGTCAGCAAAGCGAGGAATCTATAAGCGCATCGGATTTATTAAATATCTATAATGGAATCTTACAGGAAATTTTAAATAAACATGCACCGTACACAACAAAAACAATAAAAGTATTAAACTCAAATAAGTGGTTTGATGAAACCTGCAGATCTCATAAGAAACGTATGAGAAAGTTGGAAAGAACTTACCGCAAAACCAAAAATGTCAACGACAGAGTTAAATGGATTGATTCACAAATATCTTACAAAAATCTGGTAGACTCAAAGAGGGAAGAATTTTGGAGAACTAAAATAAGCCAAAAACAATCATCCAAACAACTGTGGTCAACACTTAAGGATGTTTGTGAAAATAAACATGAATCTGTCACCGTGACCTCTACTCCATCTGACTTTGCAAAAGCTTTCCAGAAAAAGGTTCAAACTATTCGCAACAAGACTAAAGGATACTGTAAACCTGATATAGAGATAACTGCGACTTCGCACTTAAACACGATAAGTCCTACATGTACAAAAGAGTTAATAACAATAATTAGAAACCTTCCTTCAAAACAATGTTCACTAGACCCAATACCAACGTGGTTATTAAAGCAATGTGTGGAATGTCTGGCACCATTTTTAGTTAAATTACTGAATACCTGTTTAATAACACCCGATATACCGGAAAACTTAAAATGCGCTCACATAACACCACTCCTGAAAAAACCACAACTGGATATGGAAGATCTTTCCAACTATAGACCTGTGTCAAACCTTCCAGTACTATCAAAAATCTTAGAAAAAATAGTATCAAATCGCTTAGTAACATATTTGCACAATAACAACTTGTTTCCCGAAAGACAATCTGCATATCGCCAGCACCATTCAACCGAAACTGGATTAACGAGAGTTCTCTCAGATATGATAACAGCGGTGGATAATGGAAATCTGACATTGATGGCTGTATTAGATTTAAGCGCGGCTTTCGATACAGTTGATCATGAGATCCTTTTATCTAGAATGGAGAATTCCTATGGGATCATTGGCAGCGCGAAAGAATGGTTCAGAATATATCTATCTAGAAGATCTCAGGTTGTAAAAGTCAGCAATCAAACATCGCTTCCATTCTTTCTTGATGCTGGAGTACCTCAAGGATCTGTTTTAGGACCACTTCTTTACATACTGTACACAAAAGAAATAGAAAACATAATCAAACATTTTGGATTATGGGCACATATCTTTGCTGATGACACGCAAATATATTTCTACTCGAAACCTTCGGAAATAAATGTACTAAAATCTCAAGTTTCTTTGTGTATAGAAGCAATCAGTGAATGGATGTCGTCCAACCGATTAACACTTAATCCTACCAAAACAGAAGTTTTATTAATAAACACACACCGTAAACAAGACCAAATTGACTGGAGTCCACTTTCCGTTCAAGGTGAATTGATCCAACCATTAAAATCAATTAAACTTTTAGGTGTGAACCTCGATTCAGAACTATCTCTAAACAATCATATCAGTAAAACAATCAGTTCGTGTTTTTTTCAATTAAGACAGATAAAATACATAAGGAAAAACTTACCTACAGACGCAGCACGTTTATTGATAAACGCATTCATAGTATCTCGGTTAGATTATTGCAACATAATTTATGCAGGACTTCCACAGATTCACCTTGAAAGACTTCAGTCAGTCTTTAATGCAGCAGTAAGATTGATATTCAATTCACCGAAGTCTTCCCACATAACTCCACTGTTAAAAGATCTTCATTGGTTGCGAATATCGGAAAGGATTCAGTATGAGATATGCTGGATGGTGCACAAAGTTATTCACGGACGTGCTCCAAAATACCTCATGGATCTTTGTGTACCAGATGACCTGAACCAAAAAAGATCTACGCTTCGCTCTGCAAGTAATACGGCAATGCATCGACTAAAAGAGCAAAATACGTGTCGAATGACGAACTTTGGTGAAAGAGCGTTTGCTGTAGTGGGTCCGGTTCAGTGGAATAAGCTTCCATATAGGTTAAGATCGATAGACAGTGAAAGTGTGTTTAAAAAACAGTTAAAAACTTATTTTTTCAAAAACTCGTATAGTGATTAAATGATTATTTCCTTGTTTATTATTATTTTTTCCAGGTATTATTGTTAAGCGCCCTTGAGGTGGATACACAAAAATGGCGCTATAAAAATTATCCATTTATTATTATTATTATATTTCTTTTCTGGTTGTTTATGTGAAGTAGCCAAATGGCTTGGTGGTTTTGGATTTGAAAACATAACCATGCCCCATAAATTAATTGAATTGATGATGAATTATGATTTGCGCAGATCTCAAAATATTCCCTGTATCTCTAAAGCTAAGGAATCTTCAATTGAGCTTTTCAACAGCACTTTGCACAAAATCAATACATATTCGAATGTGTACAATGTAAATACGGATATGATCCTTGGATCAACACAGGAACTGGAACAAAAACTGTTTGAAGATTCACAAAACTCAATATCTGATTATAAATTTTGGTTGAATTATTCATAGAAATAAATTATTAATTCAACCAAAATTTCATAAATCTGATGAATAAAACATACATATCAACGGCTTACCAACTGTTCTGACCACCGTTTCATAGTTGGTAAGCCGTTCAGTTTCTGCGCGGGCATACTGGGTTCGATTCCCAGCAGAGGAGAAATTTATTTAAATTCATTTCTCACGCAAATATTGCTTTCTCTGTTAGTTGGAAGAAATTGACATACGGCAATAAACTCACCACTTGCGCAGGGTGCAAGGAAGTGTTCATTATTATTATTATCATATCTCCAGAGTTAAACCCCAAAAGTGATCATAGCACATTTAATTTCTGCATCTTAGATTTATCAAATGCTTCTGATATTTGTAAAAAATAGTATGATTGAGTTAATTTTTTTATGTGTGTTTTGTAGATTATTTATTTTAAATTCTTATTGAGCATTTTTTTATACATGTAATGATTAATATGTATGTATTATATTTGAAACATTGATACATTTTTGTAAATTTAACAATTAAGACATAAATATTATAATTAAAACATTGGTACATTTTTATAAATCTAATGATAAAGACAAAAATAATATCATTATTAAAAAAACAGTAAATTTTTATAAATCTAACAATTAAGACAAATATATCATAATCAAAAAATAGTAAATTTTTATAAATCTAACGATTAAGACAAATATATCATAATCAAAAAATGGTAAATTTTTATAAATCTAACGATTAAGACAAATATATCATAATCAAAAAATGGTAAATTTTTATAAATCTAACGATTAAGACAAATATATCATAATCAAAAAATGGTAAATTTTTAAAAATCTAACGATTAAGACAAATATATCATAATCAAAAAATGGTAAATTTTTATAAATCTAACGATTAAGACAAATATATCATAATCAAAAAATGGTAAATTTTTATAAATCTAACGATTAAGACAAATATATCATAATCAAAAAATGGTAAATTTTTATAAATCTAACGATTAAGACAAATATATCATAATCAAAAAATGGTAAATTTTTATAAATCTAACGATTAAGACAAATATATTATAATTGAAACATTGGAATATTTTTATAAATCCAACGATTAAGACATATTATTATGTAAAATTAAGAAATATCGTAATTATAACAATGGTACATTTTTTTATTCTTAAATGTTGATATTATTGTTGTAGAAAGCTTATCTTACTTTAGTTTTATTTATTTTTTTTTTTTTTTATTAACTACAAATCAATACAAAGTTTTACAATTACAAAGTACAATTTTTTGATTTTATTTTTAAATATATTATAATTTTTTTCGAGTCTAAGACTCAAAGGGAGTTCATTAAACCACTAAGTACCTTTATACTTTATATTGTTTCTATATGTCTTTTTGCTCAGTTGGTATATGTGCACACCAAGGTGCAAACCCTCTTCTGCAAAAAGTCTCATTAAGTTTGACAGCATCTATACATGATTATCATACAACAAATACCACCTGTTAAATGGTTCACTAAAAAAACATGTGTTAAATAAAGTCAGATTAATTTAAAAATCATATTGGCGATGATGACTAAAATTTCACGAGTTTTATTTTTATTTTAATTTTTTAATTTTCAGAACAACTTAAATTTTTAATAAGTTCAATCCAGAATCAAATGAGTGGAAGACTTATTGTGAAAGATTATTGTATAGTTTTATAGCAAATGGCATAACAGATGAAACTATACAACATGATAATTTTTATGCAGTGTGTGGGAATGCATCATGTGAAACATGTATCATAACTTCATGTATGAAACATCGCTTTATGATATGACATGTGATAATTTTTTTTTATCAACATTAATCACCAAGTAATAAGAATCTGATGCCATGAGAACCAAAGAGAAAAAATAGTTAAAACAGTATGTAATAAAGATTCGTAGGAAATCTGTTAGATTTCCTAGGAATCTAACAGACAAACTTAAGATTTTGGCCGAAGCCGATTGTTCGGCCTTAGCCGTAACCTTCGGCCGAAGCCGAAGGTTTGATTTTACTAAAAAAATTGATTAAAATAATAAATAATCTGCTTTCGTGACTTAGTTGGTTAGATATCTTACTACTGAGCCAAGGGTCCTGGGTCGTTTGATTTTACTAAAAAAAATATTAATAATGATTAATTATCACGTGCGTTCAGAACTAGTCTTGTTTTGTTTCTGTTGACAGTCGGCACGCGACACTGGGCCGGCAGAATCTATGCACCTGCTACACATGTCATGTTCGCGCATGTTTTTACAAGTTTTAACTGTTTTTAGCGGCTGACAAAAAGCTTCGGCTTCGGCCGAAAATTCGGGTTATTTTTGGCCGAGGCCGAAGCCGAAGGTGTTTTTTTTGGCCGAAGGTGGACACTACTAATTTGCAAAATTTTATTGAGAGAATTTCGTAGTTGAAGATGCACCATTTCAACATTTTGGAAGAAAAAATAAAAGCATGATGCACACTGCCAAATAACAACTCATGAAACCCCTGAAAGATCATATTCCACTTTTTTAAGAGATGTTCTTAGTTATCTATTTAAGAGAGCACTTAGTTATCTATTTAAGAGTGCACTTAGTTATCTATTTAAGAGTGAACTTAGTTATATATTTAAGAGTGCACTTAGTTATCTATTTAAGAGAGAACTTAGTTATCTATTTAGGAGAGCACTTAGTTATCTATTTAGGAGTGCACTTCATTATCTTTTTAAAGGAGCACTTAGTTATCTATTTAAGAGTACACTTAGTTATCTATTTAAAGGAGCACTTAGTTATCTATTTAAGAGTACACTTAGTTATCTATTTAAGAGTGTACTTAGTTATATATTTAAGAGTGCACTTAGTTATCTATTTAAGAGAGAACTTAGTTATCTATTTAGGAGAGCACTTAGTTATCTATTTAAGAGTGCACTTAGTTATCTATTTAAGAGAGAACTTAGTTATCTATTTAGGAGAGCACTTAGTTATATATTTAAGAGTGCACTTCGTTATCTATTTAAAGGAGCACTTAGTTATCTATTTAAGAGTGTACTTAGTTATCTATTTAAGAGTGTACTTAGTTATCTATTTAAGAGAGAACTTAGTTATCTATTTAGGAGAGCACTTAGTTATATATTTAAGAGTGCACTTAGTTATATATTTAAGAGTGCACTTAGTTATCTATTTAAGAGAGAACTTAGTTATCTATTTAGGTGTGCACTTAGTTATCTATTTAAGAGTGCACTTATTTAAGAGAGCACTTTGTTATCTATTTAAGAGTGCACTTAGTTATCTATTTAAGAGTGCACTTGGATATCTATTTAAGAGTCTATTTAAATATTTGACAGATGGCCCATTGAACCAAGTAAATGCTCTTTTATATCCCAATATGAAATCAACTAATCAATAGTTTAGGCACAATATAACATGAGAAATTGTTATAAAAGATGTGCCTCAAAATTTAAAAAACTCCATCATTACATAGTAGTGGAGGGTAAAAATGAAACACATTATATTTTACAAAATCATATTTTGTATTTAATCTTTTTGTATTAAAATTTGTAATAATAATTATTATATTTTTTATAAAATAATGAATTAATTTATTAGTAAGAGTAAATGAAAAAATCATTAATAACAATCAATAAATTATTCATTATTAACAATCAATAAATTAATAAATCATAAGCAACAATAAATAAATAAATCATAAGCAACAATAAATAAGTTATAAGTAACAATAAATAAATAATTTATAAGTAACAATCTATAAATACATAATTAAATCATAAAATAACAAATTTGATTGTTATCACAGAAGTTTCTCAAAATAATCACAGATTTAGTTAATTTGTATTATCAGTGTACAAAAAAAATCAAAATCAAAAGTACACATCGTCCATGGAAATGTAAAATTATCAAACCACCATTTTGTTACTTATAACACTGAAGATAATCAGGCAGAGCAGATAGTATGCAAAATAAGATTTGGATGCCAGGCAGAGCAGATAGTATGCAAAATAAGATTTGGATGCCAGGCAGAGCAGATAGTATGCAAAATAAGATTTGGATGCCAGGCAGAGCAGATAGTATGCAAAATAAGATTTGGATGCCAGGCAGAGCAGATAGTATGCAAAATAAGATTTGGATGCCAGGCAGAGCATATAGTATGCAAAATAAGATTTGGATGCCAGGCAGAGCAGATAGTATGCAAAATAAGATTTGGAGATGCCAGGCAGAGCAGATAGTATGCAAAATAAGATTTGGATGCCAGGCAGAGCAGATAGTATGCAAAATAAGATTTGGAGATGCCAGGCAGAGCATATAGTATGCAAAATAAGATTTGGATGCCAGGCAGAGCAGATAGTATGCAAAATAAGATTTGGAGATGCCAGGCAGAGCAGATAGTATGCAAAATAAGATTTGGATGCCAGGCAGAGCAGATAGTATGCAAAATAAGATTTGGAGATGCCAGGCAGAGCAGATAGTATGCAAAATAAGATTTGGATGCCAGGCAGAGCAGATAGTATGCAAAATAAGATTTGGAGATGCCAGGCAGAGCAGATAGTATGCAAAATAAGATTTGGATGCCAGGCAGAGCAGATAGTATGCAAAATAAGATTTGGAGATGACAGGCAGAGCAGATAGTATGCAAAATAAGATTTGGATGCCAGGCAGAGCAGATAGTATGCAAAATAAGATTTGGATGCCAGGCAGAGCAGATAGCATGCAAATTAGTTATTCGGTGGATGTGGGTTTGAATCTATTGTACAAGCATTTGCTTATTTTAGGTTTTTGTTGCAAGAAATATTCATTCTTTTAAAAAAAAACCAAAATGTAAAACTCGTTTCTTGACTTTTCAATCATTTCACATTTCCAGCATCTACATCATAATATATGTGCTGTACATACAATAAAATTTCATGAAATAAAAAAATTTAATCATTTCTTTTCTTTCCATTGTATCTCCTGTCATTTCTCGGAGATGGTCTTTTGTTAACGTTGGATGTTGTGTTGGGTGCCTTTCCATTTTTCTTTTTGTTTTGTTTGTTGGCAACCTTGGTGCTTGTCGGTTGCTTCAGGTTCTTCCCCCCTCTTCTGTGGGGGTCAGTCTGTTCCTTGGAATACACGACAAAGCTATCAAACGTCCTCGAGACAGAGGGCGAAGGGTTCTGCTTGGTCTCCACTACAATGCTCAGCTTGGAATTGCTCGGGCTGCTGTACTGCTCGATGGCCTGCCTTTCGAGCTCGTCCAGCTTCTTGTTAATGCTCTCGTCGGAAGGCTTGTACTGCTCCAACGCCTCCCTCTCCAACTTTTCAAACTGGGCGTCTGCGGACCAGATGCTCTCCACCGACGAAGAGACTGATTTGTTTCTCACATCAGTGAGCCTAGACTTTGCTTCTACCGTATGACACGTCCGTTGGTCTGTCGCTGACCAAGCGTCGCTGGCTACAGCAGGATGCGAAAAGCTATCGTTGACGTTGTTGCTCAATACGGCGCTGTAGAGTTTTCGGCCGCCGTTGACTATCGGTAAAACGATGGTTTTACTTTCATTTAGTGTTAAACGAGGATTTTCTTCCTGCGCCGGAGTCTTGATTTTTCTCAGTAAAATAAACGGTTTTTCAACATTGTCTGTCGTGGTAATATTTTGATACTTCGAATCTCTTCTTCGGTGTCTCTGATAAGTCTGAACGTTGACTGCTTTATCTGGGTTTGTTACAAATTTGCTTTCCAGAGTGTTATTGGTTTTGTTTTCTCCGGAAATTTTTATGTTGTCCAACGACCTCGTTTTGGGCATAACTTTTATCTTTGTCTTCTTGTTGTTGGTCAGTATCGTTAGGTTCTTGTGGTGGTATTTGACATTGCTCATCAAATTGGAAATAGCGTTCTTAGTCAGGTGTTTGTTGTTGTAAGTCTCCGGGGACTTTTGATATACCGGTATAGACTTAGGACTGTTGTTTGTCTTCAGACTAGCACTTGTGTTATAATGTTCTGTGTTTAGTTTGACATTTCTATTTTTGCCGTTGGTTTTTGTCAAATTTTGATTCTGTTTGTAGCAGTTGATGAGGTTGACGAAATTATTGTATTGTGTGTTTTGATTGTCTCTTTCGAATATGCGGGTGTTTTTTCGTAAGAGATTTGCCGACTGTCTTAAGGGAGAAATGGTGGTGGGGTTCGGTAGAGTGACACCCTTGGTGCCGAGCAGGTTAATAGTCTCCAGTAGAGTTCGATAGATGCCCGTCTTGATAGCTTCTTGTTGTATTTTGATAATGTGAGGGTTAGGAAAGAATTCGGCGGCTTCGACGTTCAAACGATTATATTTAATGTTTTGTATCCACTGCAGTTTCTGTCTGTGTTTGCTTCTGATCTTGCTGGACTGTGGTGGTCTGTTTGTTCTGTTGAATGGATTGACATTTGAATAGAAGTGTTTGGTTTGAGCGTTGAAATCTCGCAGTGCTGTTTCGAAGGCAGTTATCAAGGTGGGGGTGAGATGGAATATGGGAGATCTAATGTTGGATCTGCTGAAATATTCCGACGGAGTGATATTTCCTTTCTTCCAGATGTATTTAACAGTCTCACTGTAGATCTTATTGAAAATGCTCTTTTCCTCTTCATCCTCCAATATTGAAATGTAGGATGGTCTAATGTTGTCTAAAAACAAATAATATTTAACACATTCACACTTTTATAGATGACCTTCAATGGCAGATTTATGAAAATAAATACATACTTTATAGCATTTATGATTAATTATATCCCCACAGAGATGATGCAATCTTTAGGTACTAGTTGCATGTAACACATGAGATCCAACTGTCGATAGCGATAGTATGTATAGTTGAAGAATAAGTACCAAACTATAAACCCATAAATACAAATTATTTAATATTTTAAGATATTTGGTTTTCTATACAACACATGTACCTAGGTATGTATGTCAAGATAGGATATTATGGAGGTCAGTCCTTTGATCCTACCCAGAATATGAAAACAGCATGATGGTATGTATGTATGTTTGGAGATTAGTATCAAACAATTAAGTCTTCTTAGATATTGTGTATAGGCGACTGCCATAAAAATTGTATGAATCAATGTCGTCACTAAATTCAATTTTTATAAAAAATGTTAAAAAAAAATTGAGTAAAAAATTGAGATTACGTAAACTACCGTAAGCCACATTTTTGAGATTTTGAGTTTTTTACATATTTGGGTTCCTTTTGGATCGATCTATCAAAAACAAAAAAAATTCAAAACATCCTACAAATATGTTTCTTACAAACTTATACTTAAATATCGTATCTAAAATTTAGAATGACGTGTAGTACGGTATAAACAAATACTATTGTTTACGCAGAAAAAACGCAGAGAATTCTGTGACACTAGTGTAGCATTTTTCTGAAAGTATTGACTCTGTTGAAATTATTTAAATCGTAAATTTTAAATAATATTTGTTTTTATAACTCATAATCAATATGAACGCAATATTTTAAGATTTGTGTTTCCTGTGAACATTTGATACTTTAAACTGCTCTCCTCTAAATTTGACTTTTTGCACTTACGGTAGTTTATGTAGGAGGTATCGATATGCTAATACTATGTTAATATTTTTTATAGAAAATTAAATTATCTAGTTGGGGTGTTTCGGCTTTTTTCGATATTTTTTAAATAATTGGAAATATAGGCAGTTAAACTCATAAATTTATCATAAAAAAAATATTTTTCTTAATAAAAAATGTTTGAGAAACCCTGGAATTTAAAAAAAAAACCAATTTGAGTTTTTGTATGTGTCTATGTTTGTAGTAATTTTCAGCGTTCTAGCTTTTATGGTTTCTGAGATGTATGGAAAAGTAACCCCTGACTGAAATATTCAAAAGTTGATAACCCCTGACTGAAACAAAAATTCACCATTCTGAGTATAAAAGGCTTATAAGTGTTGCAGGTCAAAAGTTATAAGGGGGGGACAGACACACACACACACACAAAACTCACATAAAATGTTCTACTCCTAATTCTGAGTAAATCCATGTATGGGAACATATATGCTGCGAGGCCTCTAGTTGGTGTTATTAGCATGCAAAAAGTCCACTACACCATACAAAATTTTCCTTGGTACACGCATCTTGGCTTAATAATGTTGATTCATTCAGAGAATTGTATTCTCATGAACGAATCGACAGTTGTATAATCGGATCCAGAGTATTAGCTACCTAATAGCAGAATCCCTAACTTAACAAGGGTCAAAATTTCATAAAAAGTATGTCCAACATTTGAAATATTTTTATAGTTTCATATATGTAAACATTGGATTTTTTCCCTGTTGGGAGTCATGATATTTTATGACAAATTATTAATATCACAGTAGAGACGAAGTTGGAATATTATAGGTGAACCAGGAAATTAAGGCACCTACAGGGCTAACAACCTGTGATCGCTATATGCGCTTGCGCAACGTTCACTAATTATAACTTCATATTGAGTTCCCAATCAATTTTTTTACAAACCAATTTCTCAATAGATGGCATTACATAAAATTTTCTTCATCTTTAAACAGATTGTTATGATTAAAATATATATTTTCCAAAATTTCGAACGATTGGGAACTCAATTAGAAGCCATAATCGGTGAATGTTGTGCAAGCACACAAAGTTATCACGTAAACCAGCCGATAATAGGTCTTAAGCGCAGTAGCTGCCTCGACTTACCGGTTCAAACAAAAAATATTCAAACTTCATCTCTATTGAGATAAAAAATATATAAATATATATTAAAAATTGCCATGAAACGTCCATAATAATAATAATAATAACAAGTTATTTGTATAGCGCCGTTTAATGATTCGAGATCATACCAAGGGCACTAATAGTTTAATGTTGTGAGAAACAAAGCTGTTTTTAATCCTTTAAGTGAAAGTGCTCATGCTTTGAGTACTGCGGACATCTAGAGGCAGTGAATTCCACTTAATAGGACCACTCACACAGACCATAATTATTTATCACAAAATACAGTTAGGTACTTGGAAAGTAATGTTTATGTTGTGTCTATCCATTGTTAACTTCCGATAACTGGTAAATGTTGAAAGATCCTAATCATCAAGCTAAACATAATAAAATACTATATATTCTTATTGGTCTGAGTCAGCAAATGTGACACCATCCAACCAGCGCACTTTTAGTATGCTGACACTTCTTTTCCCCACTGGATCAAGATAACAACATTCAACAACAACAATACAACATTATTTTAGACAGACATAGGAAATTATGTTAGTTGATTGTATTACCCTCACTGTCCGGAGTTTGAGCAAAGAGTGAGAAAGACGTTTGACTTGTGCCATCAGTGAGGAGTTTAACAATCTCTAGTTCGGGATACTTGTCCTCCACATGCAACACCCACCAAGGAATCTTTTTACCTGAAACAACAAACAAAACATACCTTCAAATGTACATTAGTAAAGTCTGATTTTTTTAAAAGTGCCAAAGCTCATAGGGTGACCACGGTGTAAAAGAAAAAAAAATATTATGGGATAAAACGGTTGTAACTTGCACATGCATATATCTTCAAAACCTTCAAATCTACTCATACCTATACTTACCCCCGGTACCATGCGGCTTTAATGGGTCTACATTATTAGGTATTTTCGGCAAATGTTAATGGACACCTCCTGGGAAAGTAATATTTAAACAAAATATTTATTTGATACTTTTTATTAGGAATACAAAAATAATACATTATGAAGCAATTAATCCTTATAATAATTAACAGTTACATATTATTTTACAAAATAATAAATTATATTATACAAAATATTTACATAATAGTTCATTGAGGCAAACACACATATATACAAAAATAATATAACTATGTAACTAATACAAATAAATAATGGACACTTATTCTATACTAAGACACGGTGATAACACATGTTTATAATAATAATCATATATTGATATTAAACTAAAAATAAAATACGTAATTTAGAAATAAAAAATCATCAATGAAAACAATTGTTCACATGGTCACCATAAAAAATCAAACGTGCGCTCACTTCGAGAGATAGATACGTACTGTCAGCCTCTGTCGGGTTTGTTGATGTTTGTTGTTAAGGACACCAAATGGTGTAAACCAATCAGCAACCACGAGTCTACTAATACATTTACATGCGTAAATACTATGCATTTTTTTTGTTTATGTATAGAATTGGCACTTTACATATATATGTATGTTTACACGAGCTGTAAAAAATGGCTCACAGAAGGATATTGTGGATCAACGAACGATGATTACAGTCTTGCTTGCAAATAAAATAAGCAATCCATTCACTCATCAATTGTCTAGTCGAAGACAATGTCACGATAATCATAGTCTTATTGAATTCGTTACAGTCCCTTATCATCGCAAGCACCTGAATCAGTATTTAAAGAGTTTAATTTTAAAAATAATATTTTCAATAATATATGAATGTCGATCATGTAAGAAATTGATCTTTTATCTGAAACCCTTCATCACTTTAAATTCAATATCTAATTTTGAATTGACAGACTTTTGCAATATCATATTTGGAGGCAGATGTCTAAATAGTAAAAAATGATAGTAATTAATTTTATTAATGTTTAATTTAAATGTTTTGAACATGCACATAAAATATAAATTTTTATCTTCAACAATCCTTTGGGTGGTGCTATGTGGTGTTTGTTGAACAGCCACAGTATAAACAAGGGAAAAAAACATTTATTTTCCATTTCCTGTCAAATGAATAATATTGGAAATGAATATAATCATTTAGGTGACATTTTTATGCTGTCCAAACATAAATATAAACAGACGATAACAACGATAAGCTGATGGAAAGTAGTCTGAGGTGGTTCCAATGTATTCAAAGAAAACGTATGTAACACTGCACTGAACTATCAAGCTCCCAGCAAAAGACCAAAAGAGAGTCCCAAAAGATGATGGAAGAGCTTGGTGGCAGAGGATATGCGGGCATGTTTATTGTTTATTGTATTTTATCCCCCCTGGGTTCTTTACAGAACACTTGGTTCACAATATTATGGTCGCAATAATTGATATAATACATTGAAAGGGTCCCGCACATAAAGCCACAAGGTAGACGAAACGTTGGTAGACCCAAGCTCCGATGGCTGGATGGCGTGCGGCGGGATGGGAGGCTGTTGGTGTAAGGAACTGGAGGGAAGCATGTCAAGATAGAGGGAGATGGCGAGGAATGCTGGAGGAGGCCAAGGCCCGCAATGGACTGTGGAGCCATTGATGATGATGATGATGATACTACAAATGGGGCTGTCCTCTCCCTGCACTTATCCACCCTGAACCAGCCTGAGTGGATAATGAATGTCATAATGCCTCTGATGTCAGCAGACGGTATTTTCTATTAGATCATCGTAGAAGAAAATTCCCAAGGAGCTTCTACTATTTCTAGAGAGAGCAGGACAGTGACAGAGGAAGTGGGAGATGCATGTTCTTACAAGCTATAGAGTTTTAACTATTTTCAGCAGATGAATAAAAAATATTGGCTTATTTTTAGCCGAAGCCGAAGGTGCTATTTTTTGGCCATAGCCAAATGTTCTGTCGGACACTAACTTAAGAAAATAACGCACAAAGGCTCCAGTAAACTCGTTTATTCTTTAATTTAACAGATTACAACTAGTTAGTGTGTTCTATGATTACAACCCGACATTTTTATTACAGACAGGCCCTAGAGAGAGTCTTTTTCTTACACCAGCGCTTTCTGAGACTATGCTTGCACACGCGCAGTACTAAGCGCGCTAAAGACAAAATGAATTTCACATAACTACTATGTATTTACTAACACATAGGAATTATTCTCATTTTACCTACATTCCATTAATCCAAATTTCCCACTATAGTGGCCGATTAGTGATGTTTTATTGTATTTAATTTAAATATACCTTGGTTTGAAGTAGACGATGATTTAGTATCAAAAGAATCCAATCTGAAATAAAAAAGAAATATGTTAACTAAATAATAACTTTGCTTTACCACTTAATACTTTACGTACATTGCACAAAGGCCAAAGGTAATTTCTTCCAACCAACCCGAGCAACGTGAAGTCTCTTCAAGTTAAATTGGTACAATAGTAGGTATTAAGTGAGAAATAAAGAAAAAAATACAATGAGAAAAAAAAGAGAAAAATATAATAATAACACCTCACATAGCAATGAGGAAAAGAAGGAGAGTACGGAATGATATAGAAGGAATATTCAGGAACTATTTGTACAATAATAATAATAACACCTCACATAGCAATGAGGAAAAGAAGGAGAGTACGGAATGATATAGAAGGAATATTCAGGAACTATTTGTACAATAATAATAATAACACCTCACATAGCAATGAGGAAAAGAAGGAGAGTACGGAATGATATAGAAGGAATATTCAGGAACTATTTGTACAATAATAATAATAACACCTCACATAGCAATGAGGAAAAGAAGGAGAGTACGGAATGATATAGAAGGAATATTCAGGAACTATTTGTACAATAATAATAATAACACCTCACATAGCAATGAGGAAAAGAAGGAGAGTACGGAATGATATAGAAGGAATATTCAGGAACTATTTGTACAATAATAATAATAACACCTCACATAGCATAGGAAAAGAAGGAGAGTACGGAATGATATAGAAGGAATATTCAGGAACTATTTGTACAATAATAATAATAACACCTCACATAGCATAGGAAAGGAAGGAGAGTACGGAATGATATAGAAGGAATATTCAGGAACTATTTGTACAATAATAATAATAACACCTCACATAGCAATGAGGAAAAGAAGGAGAGTACGGAATGATATAGAAGGAATATTCAGGAACTATTTGTACAATAATAATAATAACACCTCACATAGCAATGAGGAAAAGAAGGAGAGTACGGAATGATATAGAAGGAATATTCAGGAACTATTTGTACAATAATAATAATAACACCTCACATAGCATAGGAAAAGAAGGAGAGTACGGAATGATATAGAAGGAATATTCAGGAACTATTTGTACAATAATAATAATAACACCTCACATAGCATAGGAAAGGAAGGAGAGTACGGAATGATATAGAAGGAATATTCAGGAACTATTTGTACAATAATAATAATAACACCTCACATAGCAATGAGGAAAAGAAGGAGAGTACGGAATGATATAGAAGGAATATTCAGGAACTATTTGTACAATAATAATAATAACACCTCACATAGCAATGAGGAAAAGAAGGAGAGTACGGAATGATATAGAAGGAATATTCAGGAACTATTTGTACAATAATAATAATAACACCTCACATAGCAATGAGGAAAAGAAGGAGAGTACGGAATGATATAGAAGGAATATTCAGGAACTATTTGTACAATAATAATAATAACACCTCACATAGCAATGAGGAAAAGAAGGAGAGTACGGAATGATATAGAAGGAATATTCAGGAACTATTTGTACAATAATAATAATAACACCTCACATAGCAATGAGGAAAAGAAGGAGAGTACGGAATGATATAGAAGGAATATTCAGGAACTATTTGTACAATAATAATAATAACACCTCACATAGCAATGAGGAAAAGAAGGAGAGTACGGAATGATATAGAAGGAATATTCAGGAACTATTTGTACAATAATAATAATAACACCTCACATAGCATAGGAAAAGAAGGAGAGTACGGAATGATATAGAAGGAATATTCAGGAACTATTTGTACAATAATAATAATAACACCTCACATAGCATAGGAAAGGAAGGAGAGTACGGAATGATATAGAAGGAATATTCAGGAACTATTTGTACAATAATAATAATAACACCTCACATAGCAATGAGGAAAAGAAGGAGAGTACGGAATGATATAGAAGGAATATTCAGGAACTATTTGTACAATAATAATAATAACACCTCACATAGCAATGAGGAAAAGAAGGAGAGTACGGAATGATATAGAAGGAATATTCAGGAACTATTTGTACAATAATAATAATAACACCTCACATAGCAATGAGGAAAAGAAGGAGAGTACGGAATGATATAGAAGGAATATTCAGGAACTATTTGTACAATAATAATAATAACACCTCACATAGCAATGAGGAAAAGAAGGAGAGTACGGAATGATATAGAAGGAATATTCAGGAACTATTTGTACAATAATAATAATAACACCTCACATAGCAATGAGGAAAAGAAGGAGAGTACGGAATGATATAGAAGGAATATTCAGGAACTATTTGTACAATAATAATAATAACACCTCACATAGCATAGGAAAAGAAGGAGAGTACGGAATGATATAGAAGGAATATTCAGGAACTATTTGTACAATAATAATAATAACACCTCACATAGCATAGGAAAGGAAGGAGAGTACGGAATGATATAGAAGGAATATTCAGGAACTATTTGTACAATAATAATAATAACACCTCACATAGCATAGGAAAAGAAGGAGAGTACGGAATGATATAGAAGGAATATTCAGGAACTATTTGTACAATAATAATAATAACACCTCACATAGCAATGAGGAAAAGAAGGAGAGTACGGAATGATATAGAAGGAATATTCAGGAACTATTTGTACAATAATAATAATAACACCTCACATAGCATAGGAAAAGAAGGAGAGTACGGAATGATATAGAAGGAATATTCAGGAACTATTTGTACAATAATAATAATAACACCTCACATAGCAATGAGGAAAAGAAGGAGAGTACGGAATGATATAGAAGGAATATTCAGGAACTATTTGTAATATAATAATAATAACACCTCACATAGCAATGAGGAAAAGAAGGAGAGTACGGAATGATATAGAAGGAATATTCAGGAACTATTTGTACAATAATAATAATAACACCTCACATAGCAATGAGGAAAAGAAGGAGAGTACGGAATGATATAGAAGGAATATTCAGGAACTATTTGTACAATAATAATAATAACACCTCACATAGCAATGAGGAAAAGAAGGAGAGTACGGAATGATATAGAAGGAATATTCAGGAACTATTTGTACAATAATAATAATAACACCTCACATAGCAATGAGGAAAAGAAGGAGAGTACGGAATGATATAGAAGGAATATTCAGGAACTATTTGTACAATAATAATAATAACACCTCACATAGCAATGAGGAAAAGAAGGAGAGTACGGAATGATATAGAAGGAATATTCAGGAACTATTTGTACAATAATAATAATAACACCTCACATAGCAATGAGGAAAAGAAGGAGAGTACGGAATGATATAGAAGGAATATTCAGGAACTATTTGTACAATAATAATAATAACACCTCACATAGCATAGGAAAAGAAGGAGAGTACGGAATGATATAGAAGGAATATTCAGGAACTATTTGTACAATAATAATAATAACACCTCACATAGCAATGAGGAAAAGAAGGAGAGTACGGAATGATATAGAAGGAATATTCAGGAACTATTTGTACAATAATAATAATAACACCTCACATAGCATAGGAAAAGAAGGAGAGTACGGAATGATATAGAAGGAATATTCAGGAACTATTTGTACAATAATAATAATAACACCTCACATAGCAATGAGGAAAAGAAGGAGAGTACGGAATGATATAGAAGGAATATTCAGGAACTATTTGTACAATAATAATAATAACACCTCACATAGCATAGGAAAAGAAGGAGAGTACGGAATGATATAGAAGGAATATTCAGGAACTATTTGTACAATAATAATAATAACACCTCACATAGCAATGAGGAAAAGAAGGAGAGTACGGAATGATATAGAAGGAATATTCAGGAACTATTTGTACAATAATAATAATAACACCTCACATAGCAATGAGGAAAAGAAGGAGAGTACGGAATGATATAGAAGGAATATTCAGGAACTATTTGTACAATAATAATAATAACACCTCACATAGCAATGAGGAAAAGAAGGAGAGTACGGAATGATATAGAAGGAATATTCAGGAACTATTTGTACAATAATAATAATAACACCTCACATAGCAATGAGGAAAAGAAGGAGAGTACGGAATGATATAGAAGGAATATTCAGGAACTATTTGTACAATAATAATAATAACACCTCACATAGCATAGGAAAAGAAGGAGAGTACGGAATGATATAGAAGGAATATTCAGGAACTATTTGTACAATAATAATAATAACACCTCACATAGCAATGAGGAAAAGAAGGAGAGTACGGAATGATATAGAAGGAATATTCAGGAACTATTTGTACAATAATAATAATAACACCTCACATAGCATAGGAAAAGAAGGAGAGTACGGAATGATATAGAAGGAATATTCAGGAACTATTTGTACAATAATAATAATAACACCTCACATAGCAATGAGGAAAAGAAGGAGAGTACGGAATGATATAGAAGGAATATTCAGGAACTATTTGTACAATAATAATAATAACACCTCACATAGCATAGGAAAAGAAGGAGAGTACGGAATGATATAGAAGGAATATTCAGGAACTATTTGTACAATAATAATAATAACACCTCACATAGCAATGAGGAAAAGAAGGAGAGTACGGAATGATATAGAAGGAATATTCAGGAACTATTTGTACAATAATAATAATAACACCTCACATAGCAATGAGGAAAAGAAGGAGAGTACGGAATGATATAGAAGGAATATTCAGGAACTATTTGTACAATAATAATAATAACACCTCACATAGCATAGGAAAAGAAGGAGAGTACGGAATGATATAGAAGGAATATTCAGGAACTATTTGTACAATAATAATAATAACACCTCACATAGCATAGGAAAAGAAGGAGAGTACGGAATGATATAGAAGGAATATTCAGGAACTATTTGTACAATAATAATAATAACACCTCACATAGCAATGAGGAAAAGAAGGAGAGTACGGAATGATATAGAAGGAATATTCAGGAACTATTTGTACAATAATAATAATAACACCTCACATAGCAATGAGGAAAAGAAGGAGAGTACGGAATGATATAGAAGGAATATTCAGGAACTATTTGTACAATAATAATAATAACACCTCACATAGCAATGAGGAAAAGAAGGAGAGTACGGAATGAAATAGAAGGAATATTCAGGAACTATTTGTACAATAATAATAATAACACCTCACATAGCAATGAGGAAAAGAAGGAGAGTACGGAATGATATAGAAGGAATATTCAGGAACTATTTGTACAATAATAATAATAACACCTCACATAGCAATGAGGAAAAGAAGGAGAGTACGGAATGATATAGAAGGAATATTCAGGAACTATTTGTACAATAATAATAATAACACCTCACATAGCAATGAGGAAAAGAAGGAGAGTACGGAATGATATAGAAGGAATATTCAGGAACTATTTGTACAATAATAATAATAACACCTCACATAGCAATGAGGAAAAGAAGGAGAGTACGGAATGATATAGAAGGAATATTCAGGAACTATTTGTACAATAATAATAATAACACCTCACATAGCAATGAGGAAAAGAAGGAGAGTACGGAATGATATAGAAGGAATATTCAGGAACTATTTGTACAATAATAATAATAACACCTCACATAGCATAGGAAAAGAAGGAGAGTACGGAATGATATAGAAGGAATATTCAGGAACTATTTGTACAATAATAATAATAACACCTCACATAGCAATGAGGAAAAGAAGGAGAGTACGGAATGATATAGAAGGAATATTCAGGAACTATTTGTAATATAATAATAATAACACCTCACATAGCAATGAGGAAAAGAAGGAGAGTACGGAATGATATAGAAGGAATATTCAGGAACTATTTGTACAATAATAATAATAACACCTCACATAGCAATGAGGAAAAGAAGGAGAGTACGGAATGATATAGAAGGAATATTCAGGAACTATTTGTACAATAATAATAATAACACCTCACATAGCAATGAGGAAAAGAAGGAGAGTACGGAATGATATAGAAGGAATATTCAGGAACTATTTGTACAATAATAATAATAACACCTCACATAGCAATGAGGAAAAGAAGGAGAGTACGGAATGATATAGAAGGAATATTCAGGAACTATTTGTACAATAATAATAATAACACCTCACATAGCAATGAGGAAAAGAAGGAGAGTACGGAATGATATAGAAGGAATATTCAGGAACTATTTGTACAATAATAATAATAACACCTCACATAGCATAGGAAAAGAAGGAGAGTACGGAATGATATAGAAGGAATATTCAGGAACTATTTGTACAATAATAATAATAACACCTCACATAGCATAGGAAAAGAAGGAGAGTACGGAATGATATAGAAGGAATATTCAGGAACTATTTGTACAATAATAATAATAACACCTCACATAGCAATGAGGAAAAGAAGGAGAGTACGGAATGATATAGAAGGAATATTCAGGAACTATTTGTACAATAATAATAATAACACCTCACATAGCATAGGAAAAGAAGGAGAGTACGGAATGATATAGAAGGAATATTCAGGAACTATTTGTACAATAATAATAATAACACCTCACATAGCAATGAGGAAAAGAAGGAGAGTACGGAATGATATAGAAGGAATATTCAGGAACTATTTGTACAATAATAATAATAACACCTCACATAGCAATGAGGAAAAGAAGGAGAGTACGGAATGATATAGAAGGAATATTCAGGAACTATTTGTACAATAATAATAATAACACCTCACATAGCATAGGAAAAGAAGGAGAGTACGGAATGATATAGAAGGAATATTCAGGAACTATTTGTACAATAATAATAATAACACCTCACATAGCATAGGAAAAGAAGGAGAGTACGGAATGATATAGAAGGAATATTCAGGAACTATTTGTACAATAATAATAATAACACCTCACATAGCAATGAGGAAAAGAAGGAGAGTACGGAATGATATAGAAGGAATATTCAGGAACTATTTGTACAATAATAATAATAACACCTCACATAGCAATGAGGAAAAGAAGGAGAGTACGGAATGATATAGAAGGAATATTCAGGAACTATTTGTACAATAATAATAATAACACCTCACATAGCAATGAGGAAAAGAAGGAGAGTACGGAATGATATAGAAGGAATATTCAGGAACTATTTGTACAATAATAATAATAACACCTCACATAGCAATGAGGAAAAGAAGGAGAGTACGGAATGATATAGAAGGAATATTCAGGAACTATTTGTACAATAATAATAATAACACCTCACATAGCATAGGAAAAGAAGGAGAGTACGGAATGATATAGAAGGAATATTCAGGAACTATTTGTACAATAATAATAATAACACCTCACATAGCAATGAGGAAAAGAAGGAGAGTACGGAATGATATAGAAGGAATATTCAGGAACTATTTGTAATATAATAATAATAACACCTCACATAGCAATGAGGAAAAGAAGGAGAGTACGGAATGATATAGAAGGAATATTCAGGAACTATTTGTACAATAATAATAATAACACCTCACATAGCAATGAGGAAAAGAAGGAGAGTACGGAATGATATAGAAGGAATATTCAGGAACTATTTGTACAATAATAATAATAACACCTCACATAGCAATGAGGAAAAGAAGGAGAGTACGGAATGATATAGAAGGAATATTCAGGAACTATTTGTACAATAATAATAATAACACCTCACATAGCAATGAGGAAAAGAAGGAGAGTACGGAATGATATAGAAGGAATATTCAGGAACTATTTGTACAATAATAATAATAACACCTCACATAGCAATGAGGAAAAGAAGGAGAGTACGGAATGATATAGAAGGAATATTCAGGAACTATTTGTACAATAATAATAATAACACCTCACATAGCATAGGAAAAGAAGGAGAGTACGGAATGATATAGAAGGAATATTCAGGAACTATTTGTACAATAATAATAATAACACCTCACATAGCAATGAGGAAAAGAAGGAGAGTACGGAATGATATAGAAGGAATATTCAGGAACTATTTGTACAATAATAATAATAACACCTCACATAGCATAGGAAAAGAAGGAGAGTACGGAATGATATAGAAGGAATATTCAGGAACTATTTGTACAATAATAATAATAACACCTCACATAGCAATGAGGAAAAGAAGGAGAGTACGGAATGATATAGAAGGAATATTCAGGAACTATTTGTACAATAATAATAATAACACCTCACATAGCAATGAGGAAAAGAAGGAGAGTACGGAATGATATAGAAGGAATATTCAGGAACTATTTGTACAATAATAATAATAACACCTCACATAGCATAGGAAAAGAAGGAGAGTACGGAATGATATAGAAGGAATATTCAGGAACTATTTGTACAATAATAATAATAACACCTCACATAGCATAGGAAAAGAAGGAGAGTACGGAATGATATAGAAGGAATATTCAGGAACTATTTGTACAATAATAATAATAACACCTCACATAGCAATGAGGAAAAGAAGGAGAGTACGGAATGATATAGAAGGAATATTCAGGAACTATTTGTACAATAATAATAATAACACCTCACATAGCAATGAGGAAAAGAAGGAGAGTACGGAATGATATAGAAGGAATATTCAGGAACTATTTGTACAATAATAATAATAACACCTCACATAGCAATGAGGAAAAGAAGGAGAGTACGGAATGAAATAGAAGGAATATTCAGGAACTATTTGTACAATAATAATAATAACACCTCACATAGCAATGAGGAAAAGAAGGAGAGTACGGAATGATATAGAAGGAATATTCAGGAACTATTTGTACAATAATAATAATAACACCTCACATAGCAATGAGGAAAAGAAGGAGAGTACGGAATGATATAGAAGGAATATTCAGGAACTATTTGTACAATAATAATAATAACACCTCACATAGCAATGAGGAAAAGAAGGAGAGTACGGAATGATATAGAAGGAATATTCAGGAACTATTTGTACAATAATAATAATAACACCTCACATAGCAATGAGGAAAAGAAGGAGAGTACGGAATGATATAGAAGGAATATTCAGGAACTATTTGTACAATAATAATAATAACACCTCACATAGCAATGAGGAAAAGAAGGAGAGTACGGAATGATATAGAAGGAATATTCAGGAACTATTTGTACAATAATAATAATAACACCTCACATAGCAATGAGGAAAAGAAGGAGAGTACGGAATGATATAGAAGGAATATTCAGGAACTATTTGTACAATAATAATAATAACACCTCACATAGCAATGAGGAAAAGAAGGAGAGTACGGAATGATATAGAAGGAATATTCAGGAACTATTTGTACAATAATAATAATAACACCTCACATAGCAATGAGGAAAAGAAGGAGAGTACGGAATGATATAGAAGGAATATTCAGGAACTATTTGTACAATAATAATAATAACACCTCACATAGCAATGAGGAAAAGAAGGAGAGTACGGAATGATATAGAAGGAATATTCAGGAACTATTTGTACAAATCAGTTTATTCATGATACAGTCAATAATGCCTTAAAGCAAATTATCCCCTCTAACAGAACTAAACAAGATAAACTTACTACTAACACTAAAGACCTAATGAATAAGAGAAATCGAATGAGAGAGAAGAAAGAATGGAACACACCAGAGTACAAGGCACTAAACAAACAGGTTCGCAAAGCTATCAGGAAAGACAATGCAAGGTACAAAGAAACAATAGTCAACCAAATTATCTCCGAAAACGGAGGAACAAAAATTTTGCAAAAGAAATTATCAAATGGCAAAAAACAAATCTTAACTTTGTACAAAGAAGATGGCACCGAGAGCAATAACAAAGACGAAATATTAGATATAGCAAAAAAATTCTATGAATCATTGTACAGCTCACGAGTAAAACCTACACATGATAAAACCATAGAAAATAATCGCAGAATAATTAATGTCGGCTCAGAGGACATTCCTGACATATCTATGGAAGAAATGAAGCATGCTATTAAACAGATGAAAAACTCAAAAGCCCCTGGTCCTGATAATATTATAATAGAGACCATTAAGTATGGAGGAGATGCACTTCAGAGAGTGGTACTGCAACTTCTAAATAGATGTCTGGAAGAATGTAATATACCAGAGGAATGGAACAATGCGAATATTACATTATTACATAAAAAAGGAAATCAAAAACGCCTCGAGAACTATAGACCCATCAGCTTATTATCACACCTATATAAACTATTTACAAAAATCCTCACCAGCAGACTTTCAAACAAACTAGATTCATACCAACCAGTAGAACAGGCAGGATTCAGAAAAGGCTTCGGAACAAATGACCATCTACAAACTCTAAAGAATGTAATCCAGAAATATAATGAGTATAATATCCCCATAGCATTGGCATTTATAGATTTTGAAAAAGCCTTTGACTCAGTCGAGACATGGGCGGTGATGAAGGGTCTAGATAATTGCAGAATTGACTATAGATATTCCCAAATTTTGAATAATATTTATGAGAAGGCCACATCCAATATACAACTTCATGAACCATCCAAGAAATTTTACATTAGAAGAGGTGTCCGACAGGGTGACACTATTTCTCCCAAACTATTTACATTGGCCCTCGAAGATGTCTTCAAAACTCTGGATTGGTCTAAGAAAGGTATAAATATAAACGGCGAGTATCTCAGCAATCTACGGTTCGCAGATGATATTGTCATATTTGCCAAGGATGAGGAGGAATTGAAAACTATGCTGATAGAAATAAATTCAGCCTGTGTGAACATTGGATTGAAGATGAACATCTCCAAGACCAAAATGATGAGTAACGCAGAAGAGTCCTTCCCCATCATAATAGATGGAGTGCAAATTGAAAGAGTAGACAGATACATATATCTAGGCCATACCGTGATGCTTGCCAAAGAAAATCAAGAGGCAGAAATAGAGAGAAGACGTGGCCTTGCCTGGGCAGCTTTTGGAAAATTATCATACATTCTGAAATCCCGTAAATACTCCCATTATTTGAAAAAGAAGCTATTTGATGCATGTATTCTCCCAGTGCTTACTTATGGAATGGAAACATCGGTCCTAACAAAAAGAATAATGCACAAGCTGTTAGTGACACAGAGAGCTATGGAGAGAAAGTTGCTGGATATTTCAATAAGGGACAGAATTCAGAATGTCATGATAAGACAAAGAACCAAAGTAGCCGATGTAGCCGAAAGGGTCGCTGGCCTTAAGTGGAGCTGGGCTGGGCATATTGCCAGATGCCAGGATTCACGATGGACCAAAAAGATCTTAGAATGGCGACCGAGAACAAGCCGAAGAGGTGTTGGCAGACCCCAGGCAAGGTGGTCTGATGACATCAAGAAATGTGCCGGAGGGAGATGGATGCAGTGTGCCCAAGACAGGGAGTTGTGGAGGATCAAAGGGGAGGCCTATGTCCAAGAATGGATGAAAACTGGCTGAAGAAGAAGAAGAAGATTTGTACAATAATAATAATAACACCTCACATAGCAATGAGGAAAAGAAGGAGAGTACGGAATGATATAGAAGGAATATTCAGGAACTATTTGTACAATAATAATAATAACACCTCACATAGCAATGAGGAAAAGAAGGAGAGTACGGAATGATATAGAAGGAATATTCAGGAACTATTTGTACAATAATAATAATAACACCTCACATAGCAATGAGGAAAAGAAGGAGAGTACGGAATGATATAGAAGGAATATTCAGGAACTATTTGTACAATAATAATAATAACACCTCACATAGCAATGAGGAAAAGAAGGAGAGTACGGAATGATATAGAAGGAATATTCAGGAACTATTTGTACAATAATAATAATAACACCTCACATAGCAATGAGGAAAAGAAGGAGAGTACGGAATGATATAGAAGGAAAATTCAGGAACTATTTGTACAATAATAATAATAACACCTCACATAGCAATGAGGAAAAGAAGGAGAGTACGGAATGATATAGAAGGAATATTCAGGAACTATTTGTACAATAATAATAATAACACCTCACATAGCAATGAGGAAAAGAAGGAGAGTACGGAATGATATAGAAGGAATATTCAGGAACTATTTGTACAATAATAATAATAACACCTCACATAGCAATGAGGAAAAGAAGGAGAGTACGGAATGATATAGAAGGAATATTCAGGAACTATTTGTACAATAATAATAATAACACCTCACATAGCAATGAGGAAAAGAAGGAGAGTACGGAATGATATAGAAGGAATATTCAGGAACTATTTGTACAATAATAATAATAACACCTCACATAGCAATGAGGAAAAGAAGGAGAGTACGGAATGATATAGAAGGAATATTCAGGAACTATTTGTACAATAATAATAATAACACCTCACATAGCAATGAGGAAAAGAAGGAGAGTACGGAATGATATAGAAGGAATATTCAGGAACTATTTGTACAATAATAATAATAACACCTCACATAGCAATGAGGAAAAGAAGGAAAGTACGGAATGATATAGAAGGAATATTCAGGAACTATTTGTACAATAATAATAATAACACCTCACATAGCAATGAGGAAAAGAAGGAGAGTACGGAATGATATAGAAGGAATATTCAGGAACTATTTGTACAATAATAATAATAACACCTCACATAGCAATGAGGAAAAGAAGGAGAGTATGGAATGATATAGAAGGAATATTCAGGAACTATTTGTACAATAATAATAATAACACCTCACATAGCAATGAGGAAAAGAAGGAGAGTACGGAATGATATAGAAGGAATATTCAGGAACTATTTGTACAATAATAATAATAACACCTCACATAGCAATGAGGAAAAGAAGGAGAGTACAGAATGATATAGAAGGAATATTCAGGAACTATTTGTACAATAATAATAATAACACCTCACATAGCAATGAGGAAAAGAAGGAGAGTACGGAATGATATAGAAGGAATATTCAGGAACTATTTGTACAATAATAATAATAACACCTCACATAGCAATGAGGAAAAGAAGGAGAGTACGGAATGATATAGAAGGAATATTCAGGAACTATTTGTACAATAATAATAATAACACCTCACATAGCAATGAGGAAAAGAAGGAAAGTACGGAATGATATAGAAGGAATATTCAGGAACTATTTGTACAATAATAATAATAACACCTCACATAGCAATGAGGAAAAGAAGGAGAGTATGGAATGATATAGAAGGAATATTCAGGAACTATTTGTACAATAATAATAATAACACCTCACATAGCAATGAGGAAAAGAAGGAGAGTACGGAATGATATAGAAGGAATATTCAGGAACTATTTGTACAATAATAATAATAACACCTCACATAGCAATGAGGAAAAGAAGGAGAGTACGGAATGATATAGAAGGAATATTCAGGAACTATTTGTACAATAATAATAATAACACCTCACATAGCAATGAGGAAAAGAAGGAGAGTACAGAATGATATAGAAGGAATATTCAGGAACTATTTGTACAATAATAATAATAACACCTCACATAGCAATGAGGAAAAGAAGGAGAGTACGGAATGATATAGAAGGAATATTCAGGAACTATTTGTACAATAATAATAATAACACCTCACATAGCAATGAGGAAAAGAAGGAGAGTACGGAATGATATAGAAGGAATATTCAGGAACTATTTGTACAATAATAATAATAACACCTCACATAGCAATGAGGAAAAGAAGGAAAGTACGGAATGATATAGAAGGAATATTCAGGAACTATTTGTACAATAATAATAATAACACCTCACATAGCAATGAGGAAAAGAAGGAGAGTATGGAATGATATAGAAGGAATATTCAGGAACTATTTGTACAATAATAATAATAACACCTCACATAGCAATGAGGAAAAGAAGGAGAGTACAGAATGATATAGAAGGAATATTCAGGAACTATTTGTACAATAATAATAATAACACCTCACATAGCAATGAGGAAAAGAAGGAGAGTACGGAATGATATAGAAGGAATATTCAGGAACTATTTGTACAATAATAATAATAACACCTCACATAGCAATGAGGAAAAGAAGGAGAGTACGGAATGATATAGAAGGAATATTCAGGAACTATTTGTACAATAATAATAATAACACCTCACATAGCAATGAGGAAAAGAAGGAGAGTACAGAATGATATAGAAGGAATATTCAGGAACTATTTGTACAATAATAATAATAACACCTCACATAGCAATGAGGAAAAGAAGGAGAGTACGGAATGATATAGAAGGAATATTCAGGAACTATTTGTACAATAATAATAATAACACCTCACATAGCAATGAGGAAAAGAAGGAAAGTACGGAATGATATAGAAGGAATATTCAGGAACTATTTGTACAATAATAATAATAACACCTCACATAGCAATGAGGAAAAGAAGGAGAGTATGGAATGATATAGAAGGAATATTCAGGAACTATTTGTACAATAATAATAATAACACCTCACATAGCAATGAGGAAAAGAAGGAGAGTACGGAATGATATAGAAGGAATATTCAGGAACTATTTGTACAATAATAATAATAACACCTCACATAGCAATGAGGAAAAGAAGGAGAGTACGGAATGATATAGAAGGAATATTCAGGAACTATTTGTACAATAATAATAATAACACCTCACATAGCAATGAGGAAAAGAAGGAGAGTACGGAATGATATAGAAGGAATATTCAGGAACTATTTGTACAATAATAATAATAACACCTCACATAGCAATGAGGAAAAGAAGGAGAGTACAGAATGATATAGAAGGAATATTCAGGAACTATTTGTACAATAATAATAATAACACCTCACATAGCAATGAGGAAAAGAAGGAGAGTACGGAATGATATAGAAGGAATATTCAGGAACTATTTGTACAATAATAATAATAACACCTCACATAGCAATGAGGAAAAGAAGGAAAGTACGGAATGATATAGAAGGAATATTCAGGAACTATTTGTACAATAATAATAATAACACCTCACATAGCAATGAGGAAAAGAAGGAGAGTATGGAATGATATAGAAGGAATATTCAGGAACTATTTGTACAATAATAATAATAACACCTCACATAGCAATGAGGAAAAGAAGGAGAGTACGGAATGATATAGAAGGAATATTCAGGAACTATTTGTACAATAATAATAATAACACCTCACATAGCAATGAGGAAAAGAAGGAGAGTACGGAATGATATAGAAGGAATATTCAGGAACTATTTGTACAATAATAATAATAACACCTCACATAGCAATGAGGAAAAGAAGGAGAGTACGGAATGATATAGAAGGATTATTCAGGAACTATTAGATATATAAGGTTTTTTTAGTTTATTTATAAATAATATTTGTATGGATTGAGATGACGTTACTTCATCACTTAGGCCATTTCATAGTCTATCTGATTGTACTTGAAAAGAAGAGCTGAAAACTGTATTGTGAATGGGGATAGCTAGTGTGGTACGTTCAACAGAGGTAGACCGTGAATTGACAGGAAAACAACGTTATTTTTTAAATATTTCCGTGAATGCGGGTTATAAATAATCGTATAAAGTAAAACATCCTGAGGATGAAGCTGTAGCTTTAAAATCAGTCGGAAAAATAACCCATTAGTGCTTTAAACAAAGACAATTTTAGTTTATTTGTTTATTTACAACAGATCCAACATAGACAATAAAAACATATAAAAAATTACACCTAATAAAATAAAGCACAACACATGCGTGTATCACCACACACCAGTCTCACCTCACCTAAAAAGCCAATACTAAATTCAGAGTGGGCAGTTTACCTCATTGCTCAACTGTGCAAGATGTTATTTTGCCTATTATTTATATATTGTTATGACAACAATAAGTAGATTACTGCTGCCCAACTAGGAAATCCTGTTCTAGGGCTAGCACTTTACAATTTTTACTGACAATTATATGGAATTTTGAATTAAGTGATTTTTCCCGTTCCACACTAAATAGGTATTCATTACCTCAACAAACATATAGGCTCACACAAAACAGATCAATCAGATCCCAATGTCCGCCATAATACCTGTCATAAATTCAATCTCTGACGCGATTTTTATTTCAGAGCCATAGAAAGAGACTAGTTAACTATGTTGGTGTAATTAATATGAATCACATGGGTCCCAAATCAAATAAAATATTTTTACTTGTTACTCAAAGAGCATCGCAAACACAATACGGCATAGTTACAAATGTTGTTAATAATTTTAATTTTGAATTATTTAAGTAGTTATTGTTGAATACTAAGTATTTGTGTTAGTTCTGTCCTCCAATAATTTATGATATATTTTTTACTATTTATTTTGAATATTCTTTGTGATTACCCAAAAAAGATGACAAAAGAAAAAATTGGAAGCACTATTCTTAGCCGGGGTGTCTCACAGATTCCATTTTAGAATAGTTGTTCCCGGAATGGGTTTGTATTGAAAACATTAAAATGCATGCATAATTATGTACCTTCCTAATGTGTATCAATAATTTATTGTACTAATATGTACTCTGCAAGTACTTACTTTAAATATGAATCATGCCTTAATATGATACATTTCCATATAGACACAAACATTAAAATACCACAAGACTACACTTCTCAAACTGTTAACATTTTGTTAAGGGGGCATATATTATAAACCTAAACACCCTAATTTCAAATCAAATTCCTCAAATATGTTAAACAGTGTCTTTCTAGCAAATAAACCATAAGTAATTTCAACATTTCTCTAGTGAATTTTTGTCACACAATTTTAAAATTCAGCATATATTCACCTAAATAAATAATATAGGGCCGGTATTACAGTCTCAGTTTAAGAGCTAAACTCAAGTTTTACAAAAATATAGCGTATTACAGTGTCCGTTTAGGCCTAATCTTCCCTCAAATACGTCACAACGACAAATATTTAACTCAACGTTTCTGGTGGATTAACTACTTAACGGTGAGTCAACTCATTTGCTAGGCAACGCGTGTAGTTTCAGTTTCTATCACTAGAGGCGTTAGTTGTATCGACGGTGGCGCCACATAACAACAAACTGACAGCCATATTGAAACAACATTTGGTGAAAAAAATTAAATTTACCATGTTGGATAATAAAACAATAGTATTTCAAGTCGTAGCGTCCCGTTTTGTAGTTGGTATTATTTGAGGTTATTTAAAAGTTGACAGATAATAACCACAGAAAAAGTAAAATATGTCTATAATTGAAGATTTAGTAACTGACATGTCATATTGCACTGTAATACGGAAATGGATTCCATCACCCCTTAACATTAATCTTGAGTTTAACAAACTCAATGAGTTGAGGGCCGACTGTAATACCGGGCCTATGAATATCAATTTTTAGAGCATTTTTATTAAATTACTCCATAGCTGCTTCACTATAAAAAACCCGTTCTGAAGCAGCTACCTGCACAAGAAAGAAACACTTACGCGACGTCTTTCGTAGGCGATTTGAACGCAAATGCGAAGCGGCGCGGCGCGGCGGGAACTATGAAAGTGTCCTACGTTACCAAACGCGCGTAGGGTACTCGCGTGTAACCGCATCGGATCACTTCGCAATCGCGTTCGCTTTGAATCGCCTACGTAAGACGTCACGTTAGACAGATCAAGAAACACTGATTCACTAGAATTGTTTATATAAATACATACAGGACCGTACCTAGGATTTAAAGTGCAATTCTCACAACGCAAAAAGTTCTGCATACCATCGTGCCATGTCCTTCGCGGGATACGCAGAGAGAACCGAATGCCACACTATTAGGTATATCTCAATACGCATTCCTTGCCTCATCTACATTCATGCATCGTCTCATACATGTTCATCTGTTGTTCAAGCTACTTACATTTTCCTCCTTCTCACATGGTCGTGCCATCCCTTTCATTCTTGTCAGCCATGTTTACTTTCTTTCTTTATCAGACATTCATTATTCATTCTCCCCACGCCCACGTGGCGAAATCTGTTTTTCACATTCTTCGGAGACATAGTGGTAAGTCGATTGAAAATACATTAAAATTTACTTCTCACGCAAATCTCGCTTCACTGGACTGTGAAAACTGCTGGTTAGTTGGAAGAAATTACCATGTGGCAATTAAATGAAAAATGTTGAATAGTCGTGTGTGTGTGTAATTCATAGTAAAATTATAAATCTGAAGTGCAATAACTGAAGAGTTGATTAGTTTTCCATAGACATTGGTACATTTCTTCTCCATGACTTCAACTGTCAAAACTGCATAATGCTCACACGTTAAGAAAATTGATTTTTTTATACCTGGCCAAGCCAAGTTGAAAATGCTTAACAATTTCACCAAACGCTATTTTTTTGTATGGGATTTGACGTTTGCTGTAGAATTTTTTTCTACAATAACAAACAACAAATGTCAAATCCCATGCAAAAAAAATAACGTTTGGCGATAACGTTAAGCGTTTTCCATTTGACTCGGGGGCATGGCCATCTTCTTCACATGGTTCATAATTGCTTATATTGTCAATAAAAATTGTAAACTGCTAGCCCTAGAACAGGATTTCCAAGTTGGGCAGCACTAATCAACTTATTGTTGTCATTGTAAATATGGTATGATTAAAAATAAAATGTCAACCTTTCGAGAAGAAAAAAATGCACTAACTATGAAGAGTGTCGGTTTTTGTTTTTTTTGAAAAGGTGACATTGTATACAAAATAATGATTTATTAAATTTAACAGAAACAAGTACCTATATTTACTTACCAGTAAATGTCATTATAAAACTTATAACATTATTTAATATTGCAAGAAAAATAAGAAGTATAGGGAGCAAGAAAGCTTTTCTCTTGAATGGTCTTATTTTTGGTGCCCGTATTTTTTTACACCCAGTGCAAGTATACCTTTGTGGCATATGTTGGATAAGGACCTGTATAAGTACCTACACTATAGGATAACTAAAACAGTTGGTAAATAATTCTCCAGTTTCCATTACTCAGTATAGACTGGATAGTAAGCACTAGGTACGTTAAGAATTCAGATATCTACTCAAGAGTACATAGTTGTGTGCATTCTTATTTTCAAAAATATACTCCATCCTGCAACCACATCAGGAGTTTTAGAAAATTAAGGTAAAATTATTCAAAATTGTGCTTTACATAGGGCCAGTATTACAGTCTCAGTTTAAGAGCTAAACTCAAGTTTTACAAAAATATAGCGTATTACAGTGTTGGTTTAGGACTAATCTTCCCTCAAATACGTCACTAAAATGACAAATATTTAACTCAACGTTTCTGGCGGATTAAGTAATTAACGGTGAGTCAACTGTCATTTGCTAGGCAACGAGTGTAGTTTCAGTTTCTATCACTAGAGGCGTTAGGCAACGAGTGTAGTTTCAGTGTTCTATCACTAGAGGCGTTAGTTGTATCGACGGTGGCGCCAAACAACAAAACAAACTGACAGCCATATTGAAACGAACATGGGCATTTAAAAGCATATTTTGGTGAAAAAAATTAAATTTACCATGGTGGATAGTAAAACAATAGTATTTCAAGTCGTAGCGTCCCGTTTTGTAGTTGGTATTATTTGAGGTTATCTAAAATTTGACAGATAATAACCACAGTAAAAGTAAAATATGTCTATAATTGAAGATTTAGTAACTGACATGTCATATTGCACTGTAATACGGAAATGGATTCAATCTCCCCTTAACATTAATCATGAGTTTAACAAACTCAATGAGTTGAGGGCCGACTGTAATACCGGACCAAAGTATTCATTGTGTTTATTTTATTATTTCAATCATTATTTCTATAACTAGTTGCATGTAACACATGAGATCCAACTGTCGATGGCGATAGTATGTATAATTGAAGAATACGTACCAAACTATTGACACATAAACACAAATTAATAAATATTTTAAGATATTTTGTTTTCTATATAAAATATGTAGGTATGTTTGTCAGGATAGGATAGTATGGAGGTCAGTATGTTTTTCCTACCCAGAATATGAAAACAGCATGATGGTATGTATGTATGTTTGGAGATTAAGTATCAAACTATTAAGTCTTCTTAGATATTGTGTGTAGGTGACTGCCATACAAATTGTATGAAGCAATGTCGTCACTAAATTCAATTTTTATAAAAAGTGTGAAAAAATTTTTGAGTTGTACTACTACTATGTATTTATTTATTTATTTATTTATTTATTTATTTATTTATTTATTATTAAGGACCACTTACAGCTAACAAGTTATTATACATGAATAGTTTCAAAAAATAATAAAAAGCTAATATAAAACTGGTCAGCCGATTACAAGTGGCCACATCCTGTATTAAAAATTGGTATACGAATCTATAGGAAAATAAAAATATCTTAAATGGAAATTATATAAAAACAAAACAGATACAACAAGGATTAAGATCACATCAAAGAAAAATAGCGAAAGATGTTAACAAAACAAAAAGATAAACATTACTATAAAATATACAATTAAGCACAAACAGATAAAAAAGAGAAACATTAAAGCTAGAAAGAAAAAAAAAATAAAAACAAAAAGCTAGTTTAATATGTTAATTTACAAGTGAGGAAAGTTTTCTTCTGAATGTCACCAGACTGTCACCAAAAATATCTATGTCTTTATTAGTATGAAAAGTATTATAAAATCTACACATCCGAGTAATGGGATTAAAAAACTTGTGTTAATGTTGAAAAACTGTAATCTAAATAGTTCTGGGTTCATTATACGAGAAAAATTTTAAATATTTTTTATAGCAAATTAAATTATATAGTTGGGGTGTTTCGGCTTTTTCGATATTTTTAAAAACTTTGGAGATATAGGCAGTTAAACTCATAAATTTATAATAAAAAAATATGTTTTTCTTAATAAAAAATATTTTAGACTCCGGAATTTTTTTGAAAAAATTATTTTTAGATTTTGTATTTGCCTATATTCATATCAATTTTCAGCGTTCTAGCTTTTATGGTTTTTGAGATATATGAAAAAATAAAGTAAAAATTCAAATGTTCATATCTCCTGACTGAAACAAAAATTCAAAATTCTGAGTATAAAAGTTTTGTAGGCCTACAACTATCTATATATTCTGAAATTTTGAGCTATTTAAATTGAGTAGATCAAAAGTTATAAGGGGGGGGGGGGTACACAGACACACAAAGATACACATTAAATGTTCTACTCCGAATTCTGAGTAAATCCCTATATAGAACATAATGCCTCTAAGTTGGTGTTTTTTACTTCAAAGTTGGAAAAACCATGAAAAATATAGATCCTGCATACAATCTCATGTTTTATAGTCAGAATTTTCAATTATTATTTCAGTCAGGGGTTATCAACTTTTGAAATATTGATTTATTTTTCCATATATCTCAAAAACCGTAAAAGCTAGAACGCTGAAAATTGGTATAAACATAGACAAATACAAAATCTCAAATTTAATTTTTCAAAAATATTCCAGAGTTTCTCAAACATTTTTTATTAAGAAAAATATTTTTTTTACAACAAATATATGTGTTTAACTGGCTATATTTCCAAAGTTTTTATAAATATCGAAAAAAGCCGAAAAACCCCAACTAGATAATTTAATTTTCTATAAAAAATATTAACATTGTAGAAGTACATCTCAATTTTTTATTAACAATTTTTATAAAAATGGAATTTAGTGACGACATCGCTTCATACAATTTGAATGGCAGTGGCCTACACACAATATCTAAGAAGACTTAATAGTTTGATACTTAATATCTAAACATACATACCATCATGCTGTATTCATATTCCAGGTAGGGAAAAAGGACTGACCTCCATACTATCCTATCTTGGCATACATACCTACATGATGTGTTGTATAGAAAACAAAATATCTTAAAATATTCAATAATTTGTATTTATGGGTTTATAGTTTGGTACATATTCTTCAACTATATATACTATCGCTATCGACAGTTGGTCGCTATCTCATGTGTTACATGCAACTAGTATAAAGGAAAATTTGCTGCATTTGGTGTAACTCCCCATAAGCCAAAATCGACAACTCGGCGAATAGAGCAAAACAACTTTTTAAAATTCTCATTATATTACATTTAAATATATATTTGTTTTAAAAATAATAATAAAAAATAAAAACATTTCAGGCTTTGTGTTTTTTTACTGTTTCAAATAATGTAATATTACAAGTTTTTTTGCTCTAAAAAAAAACAAACAGACACAGTAAAAAAACGAAAATTGCCAATTTTCCGAATTCCCCAAAAATCTAGTTCAAATTCCCCAAATTGGGAAAGTACAAAGTCCCGATTCTCCACAAATTCCCCACATAATTATAATCTCAAGAAAAATTCAAAGTTTCATAAAAAATAATAATATTTACACTTTAAACCCTTAACACTTTACCCCAGTAACTCTCCACATCATCATATTCATCAAGGCCAGGGGGGGCAAGTCTGGTCCAACTGGCGAAATCAAAACCCTCGTGATACCGGATAGCCTAGTCTTCACACCATTTTTTTAAAACATAACCTACAAAAGTTTTGTAAAAATACCAATTTAGTCATTTATTTTAATATTTTTGTAACTTTTTTAATATATAATGCAACTGGCTCACGCCAGTCGCAAATATACCTACAAACAAACCTAACCAACCTATTTTTACCAAACTTTTGTAGGTTAGGTTTACAAAAATGGTGTGAAGACTAGGCTATCCATGATACCCATATCATGGATATAATTATCATATAGAGTTCTATGACATATAAAGATATTATAGAAATCCATAAAATAATTATATCCATGATATGGGTAATCGTGAGGGTCTTGATTTCGCCGGTTGGACTAGACTTGCCCCCCTGGTCGCCATTCTTCATTAATTTTTGTATACGCGCAAAGTTTTCTAACACTGTAAATACTTTCAACACATACATCTTTGAACATTTACAATACCTACCTATTTATCTTAATGTACACACTAAAGTAAATCAGTCGATAACGGGGCAGAAATTTACGAAAATCGCGGTGCCTAATTTTGTAATTAAAATCGGTCTAATTAATCTCGTAACTAAAATCGGGTTGCCTACAAAATCTCGTATCTAAAAACGCGGTACAAAATACTCACGATTAATTACACAACCCTAGAAAACCACGTGACGAGAGGTTGCCATAGTTTAGTAGTTGAAATCTTTGGTTTCGGCCGTTTTTCCGGGACTTTACCTACCTTTTTAAATGACGCAGTCATTAGCAAATTGGCAATTGGCACTTGGCAGTCATCATAGAACACACTAACTAGCAACTAGCAGTCATTTCGCGATTCATTATTCCTTCAACTGCGACAGGATTTTTAAAAGTCGAGGTAAAGTTATTAAATTATCATATTATTAATCATTGTTTGTGTTTATTTCGTCTTAAAATAATTGCGTAAATATAAAATACTACACTTTTAAATTGCATTGAAAATGCACATATTATATTATGACAAAATAAATTGAATTTTTATCTAAAATGCGTACGAGTTATTCTGATACTATTCTTAATATAAGAATCGATTATAACTAAAAAATATAAATATTAAAAAAAGTGACTCGTGATTGTCTCGAAAGTTACTGCGTATTTACCTTTCCGTATTAATTAGGAGGCAAGTACTGCCTCGAATTAGGCACTCGTTTGTTGCGCTAATACACTTAAAAACTCGTGTTGAATTCAAGGCACGTGTCCTCCAAATGCACGCAGTTTAGCAACGCAAACTGTTCCTGCTAATACGTGTTCAATTATTTAATATGGAACATACATAAGTCTCTATGTATATTGAAATTTAAAAAAATAAAAAAAACCTGCTATTTGTGTATTTCTTCATAAATATATATATATATATATATATATATATATATATATATATATATATATATATATATATATATATATATATATATATATATATATATATATATATATATATATATATATATATATATATATATATATATATATATATATATATATATATATATATATATATATATATATATATATATATATATATATATATATATATATATATATATATATATATATATATATATATATATATATATATATATATATATATATATATATATATATATATATATATATATATATATATATATATATATATATATATATATATATATATATATATATATATATATCTATATATATATATATATATATATATATATCCCGCAATACTTGTTGCGTCACCTATGTGAAATTCGTATAGGGTTGTTGCGTCCACCAACTTTTCGCGTCCGGTATACGGACGCAAGATAATTTTCACGCCAAAAACTACCATTCTGCTGCTTATACCATAGAGAATCAACTGGCAAAAATTTACATGGAAGCAAAAAAAATATCAAAATATCTTGAAATGAATATTATTAGTTCAACCATTACCCGCACGGAGATTTGTTCAGTGTATATTTTGAAGGTGTATATTTTTACTAAGCCACCGATCGTTTTGCATCCGCGGCAAAATATTACATGTTGACCTTGGCCGCACGGAGATTTGTTCGGAGTATATTTTGAAGGTGATTTATATATATGGCTCCGATCGTCTTGCGTCCGCGCTCAATACTGTTCTACCATGTCTCTGTGACCTTCGCGATAAAATGAATACAATTCAACGCATTTTAAACATTGCCTTGAAAAAGCGCGTACCTACCTACTTACTTTTATTTTTACGACTTCATACAACTGTCGATATATGTATTGATACCTACTCTCTCTCGTGCGCGTACCTACTTACTTTTATTTTTACATCGTTCATAAAACTATCAATTTGTTTATTGTTACTCTGATGCGCGTACCTACTTACTTACTATTGCAATGTTAATATTTTTTATAGAAAATTAAATTATCTCGTTTTGGTGTTTCGGCTTGTTTCGATATTTTTAAAAACTTTGGAAATATAGGCAGTTAAACACATAAATTTATCATGATAAATATTTTTATTAATAAAAAATGTTTGAGAATTTCTAGAATTTTTTTGAAAACATCAATTTGATATTTTTTATTTATCTATATTTTGTGTGTCATGACGTCTGTGTGTCCCCCCCCCCCTTATAACATTTGATTCGCTCAATGCACAGAGCCCAAAATTTCAGAATATATAAATAGTAATAGGCCTACAAAACTTTTATACTCAGAATTTTGAATTTTCGTTTCAGTCAGGGGTTATCAACTTTTGAATTTTTACTTTATTTTTCCATATATCTCAGAAACCATAAAAGCTAGAACGCTGAAAATTGGTACCACAAATAGACAAATACATAATCTCAAATAAGTTTTTTAAAAATAATTCTTGAGTTTCTCAAACATTTTTTATTAGGAAAAACATTTTTTTATGATAAATTTATGTGTTTAACGGCCTATATTTCCAAAGTTTTAAAAAATATCGAAAAAATCTGAAATACCCCAACTAGATAATTTAATTTTCTATAAAAAATATTAACATTGTAGCAGTACATCTCAATTTCTTTTTAACATTTTTTATTGAAATTGAATTTAGTGACGACTTCGCTTCATACAATTTGTATGGTAGTCCCATAGCCATACCATCACTCCATTTCCCTATTTGGGGTAGGCAGAGAGAACCGAATGCCAGACTCCTCTCTCTTGAAATACCTTCCTCGCTTCATTCACGTTCATACATCGTCTCATACACGCTCTTCTATTATTCTTACTTCTAACATCACCATCTTTCAAAATCCCATTTATGTGATCGTGCCAAATTTTTATTGGCCGACCTCTACTTTTCGTTCCTCTTTTATCAGACTTGTATACTTTTTTTGTCAGACGGTCATCTTTCATTCTTTCTATGTGGCCGAACCACCTTAGGGCATTTATTTTAATCTTACTTACGATATTTCTTTCAATCATACATTCTCGTCTAATATCCTCATTTCTTATTCTATCATACATCGTTTTACCACACATTCGTCTTAGTGACCTCATTTCAACCGAGTTAATTCTACTTTCATGCGTCTTCTGCCATGTCCATGTCTCACTAGCATACATAAGAGTCGGTGCGACGATACCATTGTGTACCGCGAGCTTCGCTTGCCTCGAAATAATTGGGTCTGCCATTACCGGTCTTAATGCACCGTTCATTCTATTACCTGCCGTTACTCTCCTTTCAATATCTTTTTCCAATCTTCCATCATGCTGAAACATGCTTCCTAAGTATGGTATGGTAGTCGTCTATACACATTACACAATATATTATGTAAGAAGACCTTATAGTTTGTTACTTTATCTCCAAACATATCATACATACCATCAGGCTGTTTTCATATTCCGGGTTGGAAAAGAGGACTGACCTCCATACTGTCCACGTATTTGGATGGTAAAATCATGAGAATAGCCATGTGATCAATAACATCAGGTTTTTTTTTTTCATGAATGCGGGTTTGTTATATAAAAATACGCACTTACATCATTTAATTTCCGAAACTGAAAGTTTATTGGGTAAGAAATATTCTGCACTAAGTTGTATTATTTTTATGCACAACAGATATTTAATGTATTTTAAACTCAAGGAGACAAGTCCCGTCAATCGGTGAAATCAAAACCCTCACGATTACCCATATCAAGGATAAAATTTTCATGTGGATTCTATAATATCTTAAGATATCTAATATAATTATATCCAGGATTTCACTTCTTGGCCGGACTTGCCCCTGATCTAGTCGTATTTGTCAAATCTTTTTATTAAAACATTATGTAGTGCGATGATCTGCACATATGTATAATATAGAGATATTAAAAATAAACATTCCGCACAGACAATTAAAAAGTAATTGTAGTGTATGTAACTCACACTACATTAGTACTGAATAGTTCAATGATCTATACTTAAAATAATGTAAGAGATATTGAAACTAAACATTCACACAAACAATTAAAAAGTTAATTAAGTGTACATAACTCTTAACATAATGAAAGATATATTAAAACTAAACATTCCGCACAAACAATTAAAAAGTAACTTACTCCAAGTACTAATTTGTTCAATGATCTGCACTAAGTATATAGAGATACATTGAAGTCTAAAACGTTTTACTATACTTTTTGAGTGATTTAAGTCTAACCTATGTATCTTAGTTGAAATAAAATCATCAAAATATACACAAAATAATTGAAAAATATTTGTTTTTCGTAAACATTTTTATGTTAAATTATTTATTAAAATATATACGTAAAACAATAATTATTTTCTTCCGCCAAATATTTTGCACAAAATGATTCAATATTATCTGCAATGTATACCTACTAAGTATGTCGTATACCTATGCCATTTAGGAAAAATAATTGATAGTGTATTTTTTAACTTATAGGGTGTATCGTAATTGTTTAAAATGTAGAAAACGATAACTATATTAAAGTAACCTCGAGGGAATTTATTATAATATGGTGCATGAGTTAGTAATTCAGTTTTAATAATGTATTTCGTAATATTTAGAATTAAAGGTTGTTCTTTCAAAATAATTGTCTTAAGTCTATCATTATTTTCTTTTTACGGTGCCACTATTTTTACGACCGGAATTGGCGGGAAAAGCGTTTTCCCGCCAAAAAGTGTCTATTTACACGACAAATTTTCTGACGTCGTCTATGTTTTTAGGTCATTTATAACCATAGAAAGTGCAGATAAATCAAAATACAAAAATATTTACCTTTGTCATTTTTTCAATGGTCATAAAAATGCATCATGGAAACCAACTTGAAGAAAAAATAAATAATATTGGCATCTCATTACATTTACTTAATTTTATAAATCATTTTTTTATCGAGATCTACAATTATAACAAAGTATAAACAAAGGTAAATATTTTTATAACTTGATTTATCTGCGTTTTCTGTGGTTATTTTTGGTTTTCGTCAATGGTTGAGTCGTGTAAATAGTCGTAGCCTTCTTTTTAATAATAGATATTCTTCATTTTGAGATGTGGATAATATGTTCATCTGATTTTTAGCACAATAATCCGTGACATTAAATTTGAGCTAAACATATCTAATTATTGTGTAATCTTGATGTTAAAACCTAAGTATATTTTATAGACAGAAAATATAAGGCCCTTACTAGGCGAAACGCGTCCTAATAATAAGAATAAAATTCATATTTATTTATTTATCTTTTTGTACATAATATAAACAAATATAAAGCACACAAGCGGGCTTATTGCCATTAGGCAATTTTTTCCAAGCAACCAGATTGACAGAATTATATATGTACCTACATCAACAAAAAATGAAAGCTAAAAAAGAACAAAGAAAATATACATAACACCAAGATAAACAATAAAAAAAATAAAATAATAGCATAACAAAAAAAAAGGATTGGGAAAGAACAAGAAGAGGAAACCGAGATCAGGTGTCAAGGGGTAAATATTCCTTCTTTAGTAAATATTACGTAGCAAAGGGAAGGAAGGAAAAGGAGATGGATCAGGTATTTTCGGAGAGATATCCCTGCTTTAGTCTTTTCTTGAAAATGGAAAGCGAGTTTGACGAAGTTATTTATATCAGGACTCAAATTATTCCAGAGTCTTGCTGAACATACTTCAAAGGTTGAGTTGAAAAATTCAGTGTTGTATATTGGGATACTTAATGTAGTACGTTCAGCAGATCGAAGCGATAGGCCGTGATTAGATAAATAGGTGAATTTGGTTTTAACGTACCTACTGCGGTGAATTACATAGGGTTAAAGAGCGTATTGTATAGAAGTGACAAAGTATATATCGCTGTTGTATCTTAGATGTAATTTGGTGATAACCATATTGTATAAATGATAAAGATGGAAATATGCTGATTGACGACAAAAGTGTGAAAGAGAGGTGGTGTGAATATTTCAAAGAATTGTATGAAAGCGTTCAAGGTGACACAGTGAGACAGAGGTCATGGGTTATTGATGAGAATGAAAGAGATGAAATAACGGAAGAAGAGGTGAAAGAAGCGGTTAATCACGCGAAAACAGGCAAAGCCGCTGGAGTGGATTGTGTGGCAGCCGAATTTATCAAGTGTGGCGGTAAAGTACCAACGGAATGGTGTCTCTCGCTTTTTAATAAATGCTGGGAAGCGGGGTACACTCCGTCGGATTGGAGAAATGCAGTTGTAGTTCCTCTCTTCAAAGGGAAGGGATCGAAACTCGACTGCAAAAACTATAGAGCTATCAGCTTGTTAAGTTCGGTTGGCAAGATGTATGCAAGAATTATTGACCAGAGAATACGCAAGATTACGGAATGCAAAATATGGGATGCTCAAGGTGCTTTTGTAGGGGACAGAGGATGCATCGACCAAATTTTCTCTTTACGCATGGCTACAGAAAAAGTTCTGCATAAAAATCAGAAACTTTTCTGTGCTTTCATAGACCTAGAAAAGGCATATGATAAAGAAATAGAGAAAAGTTGTGGGATATCCTATCAATGTATGGAGTGAAGAGCAAACTAGTACGTGCTGTTGCGTCTCTGTATGAAAATAGTGGAGCCTGTGTCCGTGTCAACGATACGCTGACAACATGGTTCCCTATTCATAAGGGGGTGAAGCAAGGCTGCGTATTATCACCATGGCTGTTCAATCTCTATATTGATCACTGCGTAAGAGCACTAAAGAATGAAAATATAGGCCTGACACTAAATACTGTAAATGTACGTGATCTGATGTATGCAGATGATAAAGTAGTGATTGCTGAGTGTGCGGATGAGTTACAGTATTTAGTGAATAAAGTGTATGAAGGATGCTTGCAGAACGGACTGAGAATGAATGTGAGTAAATCTAAGATATTGGTATTCGAAAAAACTGAAAGTATGACTCCGTGTAGAATAAAAGTAGAGAACGAATGGCTAGAACAAGTAGAGGAATATTTGTACTTGGGGAGTATGTTTGAAAGGAATGGAAGACCTGATAAAGACATTGAAAGAAGAGTTATGGCAGGTAACAGAATAAACGGAGCTCTCAGACCAGTAATGTCCGATCCAAGCATCTCAAAGGAAGCCAAAATTGCCGTACATAATGCAATTGTAGTGCCCACTTTGATGTATGCCAGTGAAACATGGACGTGGCAAAAGACGCATGAAAGTAGAATAAATGCTGTGGAAATGAGATCACTAAGAAGAGTATGTAATAGAACGATATATGATAGAATAAAAAATGAGGACATAAGGAGAGAATGCAAGATAAAGAAGGATATTATATGTAAAATGAAAGTGAATGCTTTGAGGTGGTTTGGACATATAGAAAGAATGAATGATGAACGACTGCCCAAAAAAATATACATGGGTGTAAGAGATGGAGTGAATAGTAGGGGCCGCCCCAGAAAGGGATGGCATGACCATGTGAATGATATTTTGAATGAAGGAAATATTAGAAGCTTGAATAATCGACGAGCATGTATGAGACGATGTATGGATGTAAAGGAAGCTAGTAATGTATGCAAAAATAGAGGAGTATGGCGCTCGGTTCTCTCTGCTTACCCCGTAAGGGATATGGCGTGATGGTATGTATGTATGTATGTATGTATGTATCTGAGGCAAATTGAGAAGATTACGGTAAGAGGAAATGTGATCGTTTTTTTACGTTCAAAGATGAAGCAGATACAAACATCATATTATTAACATGTAGAGCTATTAATCTGTTTTGATTTTTTAAACACATATTATTTAAACTAATAAACACATATAATATGCACAACATAATCATTATCGCGCCGCTAACTTGTTGAACTGAAAAAAAATAACTTGCTAAGCTGTCAATAATTTATGTATGACAATCACACACAATCTTAGTAGTGTCAGGGGTTATCAACTTTTGAATTTTACTTTATTTTTCCATATATCTCAGAAACCATAAAAGCTAAAACGCTGAAAATTGGTATAAACATAGACATATACAAAATCTCAAATAAGTATTTTCAAAAAAATTCCAGAGTTTCTCAAACATTTTTTGTTAAATAAAATTTTTTTTCATGATAAATTTATGAGTTTAACTGCCTATATTTCCATAGTTTTTAAAAATATCGAAAAAATCCGAAACACACCAACTAGATAATTTAATTTTCAATAAAAAATAGCAGTATTCTAGTAGTACATCTCAATTTTTTTAACAATTTTTATAAAAATTGAATTTAGTGACGACATTGCTTCATACAATGTGTATGGTAGTCCCATAGCCATACCATCACTCCATTTCCCTATTTGGGGTAGGCAGAGAGAACCGAATGCCAGACTCCTCTCTCTTGAAATACCTTCCTCGCTTCATTCACGTTCATACATCGTCTCATACACGCTCTTCTATTATTCTTACTTCTAACATCACCATCTTTCAAAATCCCATTTATGTGATCGTGCCAAATTTTTATTGGCCGACCTCTACTTTTCGTTCCTCTTTTATCAGACTTGTATACTTTTTTTGTCAGACGGTCATCTTTCATTCTTTCTATGTGGCCGAACCACCTTAGGGCATTTATTTTAATCTTACTTACGATATTTCTTTCAATCATACATTCTCGTCTAATATCCTCTAAAAATATTTTTTTTATGATAAATTTATGAGATTAACTGCCTATATTTCCAAACTTTTTAAAAATTTCGAAAAAAGCCGAAATACCCCAACTAGATAATTTAATTTTCTATAAAAAATATTAAGATTGTATTAGCACATCTCAAATTTTTTTTAATAATTTTTATAAAAATTGAATTTAGTGACGACATTGCTTCATACAATTTGTATGGAAGTAGCCTACTCACAATATCTAAGAAGACTTAATAATTTGATACTAATCTCCCAACATACATACATACCATCATGCTGTTTTCATATTCTGGGTAGGATCAAAGGACTGACCTCCATACTATCCTATCTTGACATACATACCTAGGTACATGTGTTGTATAGAAAACCAAATATCTTAAAATATTAAATAATTTGTATTTATGGGTTTATAGTTTGGTACTTACCTATTCTTCAACTGTACATACTATCACTATCGACAGTTGGATCTCATGTGTTACATGCATTTAGTATAAAAAACAAAATATCTTAAAATATTGAATAATTTGGATTAATGATTTTATAGTTTGGTACTTATTCTTCAACTATACATACTATCGCTATCGACAGTTGGATCTCGTGTGTTTCATGCAACTAGTTTTATAATAGACAAGATTTCAATCGAATATTGATTTTCGTTCAGTGTGTTAGTTTCTTTAAAAATGATCAAATTTATAAAAGTCGAGGTATCCATCGAATATTGATATTCATTTTCGTTCAGTGTTTTAGTTCCTAAATATTGATCCAACCATCAATTTGTTTAAAAGAACTTTGTTCTCTTAACATATCGACAATGTTTCAAGCCAGGATACGCGATATTTGTATGTAGGGTCTATATTTTTTACGGTTTTTCCAACTTTAAAGTCAAATAGAAAAACCGGAGCCCATATTCGGACGATAGACACTCTGATTATTGATTATGTACCACAATCAGAAGCATAGGCGGCTCGTGATTGAAATTATCTGCAGTTCATTTTTAGATAAACATAATATGTAGGTATCTACATTCATGTTTATAAATTTATTTAAAATTATTTCTCACGTAACTCTTGCTTGTCGGGGCTGGAAACACTAGGTAAATAAATTCGATGAAATTGTCGAATAGCAATGAAATGGCCACATGCGCAGGGTGCAAGGAAGTATTTATTATTATTTTTATATTTATATATTTTTTCAATGGCGAGCCTTTGAATTTTGTTTTATTCTATTATTTATTTTGAAAGAAATAATGTTTGGGTACATATTAAATTTATATGATGTACCTAGTACGTAAGTACTTCGTCTAATAAATAGTGACATTAAATAAAGTAGGTACCTATGTAGTGTGTTTATATAATATTTAAATAATGAATTTCCCCAACATTTTTTAACACAAAATTATCTTTTGACTAAATACATCACAACAAAAAAATCAAATAAAAACTTTTGTTACCTATTTGTATAATATACGAGTACTTCAAAATATATAAAAGATTCATAAAATCCTAGATGTTTTACTCCCGGTTGATATCTATATGAAAATTAAAAAAAAAAGTTCAACGCTCTTAAATTTGTGCATGCCTTTCGATTACACGATTGTATAAAACTCTAGGATAGAGGAGATCAAATGTTTGTTGGTGTAACATCGTTGAAAAAACATTGAGATGGTCTTATGTTATAATAATGTAGTTTTCTTCAAAACTGCGTATAAAAACACCGTTGGACTCAACAGTAAGCTGTCAATAAATTGAACAATAATTCACAATATGTTTCTAAACATCGTAGGTATTTAAAAAAACATAGTTGTTAAATTGATAATATCAGTCCATCGACATTGAAATAAACATCCCTATAATATAGAACGAGCAATTTAATTGATATATATTTTTTAATATCCTTATTGATATTACAAAAGATGTTTTTAATTTTACTCTGACACTAATGAACATTTGGACAAACTTCACAATCACACCACAGATGTTTGTCATAACATTGTACGTAAGTTAATGTAAAATAATCCTTACAAATAATAAGTAAAATGTTGTTATTACGCATGTTGATGTTTACTCATTATGGACAGTATTTATGTCTTCAATACGCATGTCTGGAGCAAAGCACGGACCGGGACAGTGTTCTGTCCTTTTCTAACACATACCAATGAAGCGCTATCTGTGTCGCTCACAATAACGGATCGGCAAAATTTCGTATTAGTATGAGATAATATGTAGAAAAATTACGTTCATATAAATTATGGACACAATCCTATAATATACGAATTTTGGCGCTATATACAAACACGCATCTACTAACAAAGTTACTAGGTACCATTATAACGTATTTTTGCAAGTGTTTTGAATAAGTTTTTTGGATATAATATATATTTATTAATTTTAGAAGGCAGTGTAGTGCACTTATGTACACACTAAGAAATCGCCTGTGTACAGAAGGCGTAGTAAGAAAGCTAGAACAAATGGACGTGAAAACTATATAAAATATACGAAATATATAAAATATCGAAAAATATGCACATGGACGCAAGTGTGATGTCAATTATGCATAGGAAAGTTTTTTAATATACACCGGAAGTAGTAATAAAGATAGAAAAATGGACGTGAAAACTATTTGAAGAAATATATAAAATATACAAAAAATATACACCGGACGCAGTAATAAAGATAAAAATATGGACGTGAAAACTATAGGAAGATATTTGTAAAATATACAAAAAATATACATATGGACGCAAGTATGAAAATGACGTGTCAAACGTACCAAAATAGGATAAAACTGAATATTTATATTTTTCAATTTACAAGAAAAACCTTATGGCTACAATGATTGTGAGCAACAAATAGCTCTAAATTCACAAACATAAACCTAAAATAATAAGTAGAAGTGGTGGACGCCGACCTGTCGGATATTTGGCGGACGCAAAAAATGTAGTGGGATCTATATATATATATATATATATATATATATATATATATATATATATATATATATATATATATATATATATATATATATATATATATATATATATATATATATATATATATATATATATATATATATATATATATATATATATATATATATATATATATATATATATATATATATATATATATATATATATATATATATATATATATATATATATATATATATATATATATATATATATATATATATATATATATATATATATATATATATATATATATATATAAAAAAACACTAATATTAATGAGAATAATAATTAATGACAGTTATCTATGGTTAAAGTGGGGGCTATCAATAACAAATCAACAAATAAATGACAGTTGTCTATGGTTAAAGTGAGGTCTATCAATAACAAATCAACAAATAAATATACTTTGATCGTACAGCTTTAGACGACGACCATAGACATGTGTCACCTCTCGTACCTTCACCGTTCGATGGCCTCGTCAATTGTCTATACCAGTAGTCCACCTGAAATACACAATAAATAATTAATTTGAACCAACTCATCATTTATTTATTTAAAACTTTCTGTGCAATCTCCCAACAAATATACCCCACACAGAGCTGGTACATCTTTTGTCCAATGTTGCACATGTATAAATGCTATCATAAAATATTCAAAAAGGACATATCATATCGAGCATGTAATGACGACACAAGGAAATAATGTAAGGCTAAGAAATTTTGAACACATTGAGATGGTTTGGCCACTTGGGAAGAATGAATTAACAATGCCTGAATATACAAAGCTAACAGGAACAGAATAAGAGGTCGGGGGCGTCCAAGAAAAGGATGGCACGACTATGTGAACGATATTCTTAAAGACGGAAATGTAATAAGCATGAGCAACAGACGAACATGTATAACACAATGTATGAATGATGACGAGGCGACGAATGTGTGTCAAAATATAAAAATGTGGCGATCGGATCTATCTGCCTACCCTGTGAGGAACATGGCGTGATGGTATGTACATATATGTATGACATTTCATTTTCAATTCACACAGGTTTATTTTCACATACTTTGGTGAAATCAAACAAAATCCAATATGAATTTTTTCCTCTTTAGCAAGACATTATTTCTAAAATTGAACAAAAATTCCAAAGTATTTTTCCACAAATTCGATTACAATGATTTGAACGTTTTCACTAAAGTGACTCAGAATTATCTGAACAAAATCATCCTACACTACAATGTCTAGTATATTATCCAACTGTCAATTTGTTCAAGAGAATTTATTCTCTTAACATATCGACAAAGTATCAAGCCAAGACCCGCGTATAAGGAATACTAGGAACATTTTGTATGGCATAGTGGACTTTTTGCATGCTAAAAACACTAACTTAGAGGCTTCGCAGCATTTATGTTCCCATACATGGATTTACTCAGAATTCAGAGTAGAACATTTTATGTGAGTTTTGTGTGTGTGTGTGTGTCTGTCCACCCCCCCCTTATAACTTTTGATCCGCTGGATTCACAAAGCCTAAAATTTCTGAATATATAAACAATTTTAGGTACACAAAACTTTTATACTCAGTATTTAGAATTTTTGTTCCAGTCAGGGGTTATCAACATTTTAATTTTTATAGCATTTGTCCACATATCTCAAAAACTATAAAAGCCAGAACGCTGAAATTTTGTACAAATATAGTCAAATATAGTATCTCGAAATGGATTTTGAAAAACAGTTCCAGGGTTTCTTGTCCTGTGTTACATGCAACTAGTAATAAAAATCTATGGGGTGGAGTTACAGTGATTTTACAATGTTGCCAAATATTTAGATCAGTATAATTTGAAGAATTTACCTCAGGAATCATCCAACATTCTACGCTGTAATCGTCTGTCAATATTCGGGGTCTCGATACATAGGAAGATGTAGATTGCGGATGTAGAGTGTAACACCTTTCTCTGAAAAATAAACATGCCATCTTTTATATTTATTATTACTTTATTTAACAAAACAATATTTACATAGATAATATCATCACAGTAATTCTCTCGCAGCGATAGGCAGACAACCGAATGCCACCAATGGCGGACGCTCATTGGGTGCGCTGGAGCGCTGAACCAGTGAAATAAAATAAAAGCATAAACCAAATTGTGTATCAACAAACATGATTAAAAAAAAATACCAAATTAAGGTAGGCGCGCATGGAAGCTAATTTCATCGGCCGATTAATTATCGGTGAGCTACAACATACGAATTACATGTAAGAGCGCGCATGAAAGCTAACAGAATCGGCCGATTTTAAAATCTGTGACGAGACACAAAAAAATCGGCCGATCGAGATCGGCCGATTTTTTGTAACCAATCTTGTTGTATGAGAGGGCGCGCATGGCGCATGCTCACCGATAATTTAATCGTCCGAGCGCAGTAGATCGAGAAGTACGTTGTCAGTGCTGCCAAACGAAATGTCACATGAAATAAATTTTGATTCGGAAAAGTTAATTAAAAGTTAGTTAATAAATAAATAAATAAATAAATATTAGTTGAAGCACGTCCTTCATTATACGATAAAAAATTAAAAAATTATAGTAACCGCCAAATTAAACAAAAATTATGGTTGGAGATAAGCGAAACATTAATAACTGGCTGGGAACAGCTAAATCATAGTAAAAGAACTGAATTGGGTAAGTTATTACTTAATTGATTAATAGTTACATAGGTAATTTAATAAATATTCCGCTTAATGAATAAAAACTTAACTGTGTTTCAAGTGTTTTTTTTTACAATTTATAATTATGAACTTCAACTGTGTCAACGAAAAAACCATAAAAAAAGTATTATATTATATATACTTGGTTCACTATTGCGTCTGTACATTTGCTCTGTCACACAATAGTTCTTTTCTGTTTCCCGCGCAATGTTTGCATTTTCCCGCTTGTACGCGCGCGGAGCCCATCATAATGATTTCTAGGTTATGTTTGGTAAATTATGATCTGTCAATTTATTTATCTTTTCCCGTGCAATACATACCTTTTACCGCGCAATACAAAGGTACCGCAGTTTTCTGTTTCCCGCGCAATGTTTTTCTTTTTCCCGCTTGTTGTACAGGCGCATGGAGCCCAAGTTAATGATTTTTTGATTAAGTTCGGTAAATTATGATCTGTCAATTATTTCTAATCATATGAATTTTGACCGCCGTGTTATTTCCAATTGTACGATTCTAGAAGTTTCCATGCGCGTTAGAACCGATCGGCCGATTTTTTATCGGCCGATAAATTAATCGGCCGATAATAATCGGCCGATTTATTTAAGCTTCCATGCGCGCCTTACCTTACTTGTCAAGTAAGTACAAGAATGAAGACAAAAATTTCTAGTATCGCTTTACTTAAATAAACGCCTGAATTTATGCATCTGTGAGAGACCCGCGGTGCGTTATTCTAAGCGCACCACAAATTCTATAACAAATGTATGAAAATTTAGATAACGTACTGGCTCGTGAAATGATATATATCTCATAAGAATGTTCGACGACTTTGGCGCGCCCTCCGATAAGCTATATAGTTTGCGGATTCTATGTTAGGCGGCGCGCATTTCGCTGTTGTTTAAATATGTTTGTTTGATTATAAATTATAACTCATTTTATATTGTATATTTTTTCTACATGACTGAGTGTTATTGAATTCTGTATGGATTTTTGTGTTATATTGAAAATAAACTTTGCACAATTTAGAATCTTGATGATTTTAGAAATGTTGATGGCAATATTTCAATTTGACAACTGTTTTTAAATAATGATCTAACAGAGTCTTCTTCAGAATCCGTTTAACTAATATGTGTAATTTCCACAACTTCCGTTGAGAGTGAACGTTATGTTTCCACATTAAATAGAATAAAATATGTTTAAGAAACACCATGACACAGGACCGTCTCAACGCATTTTCAGTGCTGATTACCGAAAGAAAGTTGATTCAGACAATACCGGATTTTAATATGCGAGTAATTAAGTGTTTGTAAGTATAAAAGATCAAAGCTTTCCTACAAATAATAAATAAGTGTTTTTGTTTTGATCCACCGAACCGTTAAACTTATTAGTTAGCAGCCGCCACTGAATGCCACATTAATCTTTCTTTACAAGCATTCATCACCTCTCTCACATTCATGCATCGTCTCATATATGCCGACCGCCGTATCTCGGCACAATGGTGATAAACGACAACAATGTATCAACCGCAATCAAATGTCGAATATTGGCTGCAAGCAGGTGCTACTTTGGGTTGCAGAGGCACATGAAGTCTCGTCACCTCACCAGAAAAACTAAAGTTATTCTCTATAAGACTCTTATGCGGCCAGTACTCTCATATGGATCGGCCAGTACTCTCATATGCTGGGCCATCACTAAAATTGGAGAAGAAAGTACTGAGAAGGATCTATGGCCTGATTTGTGACAACGGAGAGTGGCGTATTAGATATAACCAGGAACAGTATGATCTTTACAAGGATCTGTTTAAATTATTAAACAATCCGAATGCCCTCGCATATCTGAAAGAAAGATTTCAACCGTTGGCCTCTCATGGACTCCCACTTCGGTCTAGAGAAGAAAGAACCCTTGCCATCCCACCTCACGTTACAGAATACTATTCATCTTCCTTCACTATTCATTCTGCCCGGCTGTGGAACAATTTAGCATTTGATATTAGAACTGCCACATTACTTCCAATTTTCAAATCTCGTCTTAAATGCTCACTCTTCCTCTCAATTCCATAACGAACATATATCCCAATTTCACTTTCCATTCCTTTTGTTCGCTCCTCATCCTCTCCCTTCCCTTTCTGATTTTTCTCTCCTTTCTCAATTTGTGTAATTTCTCACTTTTGTTTTGCTGTCTTATACTGGTTGTGTTATTGTGTTATTATGTATATGCCGAAACTATGTTATGTACTTATGATGCCAGTTGGTTGACTGGAAGAAATTGCCTCCAGGCAATTTATATATAAATATAATTATAAATATATTTATCATCCATCCATCTTGAGTGAAATTAAAATGGAAAGACTCAGATGTGCCGGTCACATCCAAAAGAAGAGGACCTCCCGAGACGAATTATGAATGCTGCACTGCGTGGACGAAGAAGAATTGGAAGACCGAAGCTTCGATGACTGGACGGAGTAGTGAAGGATGCAAAAAACATCGGCATCCATGACTGGCGTAATGCATCACAAGACCGATAGCCATGGAGACGAGCTCTGCAGGAGGGTAAGACCCGACCTACTCCTAGACAATATGTCATTTAGCTCAAGAAAAGATAACTCAATGTATGGAAGTTACAGTTGCCAGTCACGTGACAAATGTCACTTCCATACATTGAGTTATCTTTTCTTGAACTAAATGACACGTTATCTAGGGGGGCTAGGTTGTAGAGCCACAGATAGATGGAATTGAAAAAGACAATAGGATAAATATAATTTATTTTACTCCTCACTAACCCAAGGAGATATAGTGGGGGGTTGTGAATTCCCAATTTTTAAGGTTATTTTTTATGCAGATTATCAACCAGTAACATGCTGAGATTTATTCTACTTTATCGGTTATAGACTAAAGTACTCATTCAAATATTTTATTTATTTATTTATATAAAACATTTTGTACACATGTGCACAATGGCGGCCTTATTGCCAATCTGTCTGTCAAATAGTTCCTGAATTCCTTGTATATACTTGCGCAGGGTGCAAGGAAGTGTTTATTATTATTATAATATCCTTCTTTTCCTCATTGCTATGTGAGGTGTTATTTTTATTATTCTTTTATAACTCTCTTATTCTTTTATAACTCTCTTATTCTTTTATAACTCTCTTATCTTTTTTACTTTGTATTTTTTTTTCTTATTCAATTTTATTTTTTTATCAGTTTATTTCTCACTAAATAAGCATTGTACCAATTTAACTTGGAGACTTCACATTGCTCGGGTAACCGTAAACCGGCCGATAACAGGTCGCAAGCCCTGTAGGTACCTTGAGTTCCTGGTTCTTCTATAATATCCCAACTTTGTCTCTATTGAGATGTTGTTGTCAGTAAAAATATCATTTGACTCCCGACAGGGAAAAAATCCAATGTTTGCGTATATGCAATTAAAAAAAATATTCGATACTTAAATCAACAATCATTTAACAAAGTCTTCTTCTTGTTCTTTCATTGCCCAGGGCCTGTTTTATGCTGCATTTTCAGTGTTGGCGCAGTTGACAGATAATTCTTTTTTGTACCTATCATCATCTTCCTGACATACCTAAACATAATCATACCTACATCCATACCTGAACCTGGCAACAATAATTTCGCCTAGGTCCGCGTGCGAGCCAGCCACATTCTTCAGTTCACAAAAACGCGTCTCAACACAACATCTACTGGTATACAAGCGCCGTGTGCAATTCATATAAAGATATTTACATACGTTTGCGGCATTGCACGTATTCATTAAATTACAGACAATTTGTGAGCATATTGTTGAATCAGTGACGAGAAGGAAGAATAATAATTATAATTTATAAAGCGTCGTTTAGTGATACAAGATCACTCCAAGGGCGCTGTAGCTTATTTGTTGGCTCACAGAAACAAGGCAGTCTTAATCCATATATCAACCTCGCAGCTGCATTGAAAACTATTTGTATTCTATTAAGCTGATACGATCAAGCTGATAAGAACTAACACGACAGAGAAAAGGAAGAAAACAGCTGGCACAGTAAGTTCACTCCTTTCATTTTCCATCTTATCCATTCTGTTCTTTGCCGATATCGCACATTCAGCCTCCTGTGATGTAGACTGCTAACTATCTCGCCATCTTTTTGGTGGGCGACCTCGTGGTCGTACATTGTCTCGGGCTATCTTTCGGATCCTATCTTCGGACATGCGGCCGACGTATTTGTTCCAGTACCTTCTTCTCTGGCGCCCCCATCTAACGATGTCCTCAGCTTCGCAGATTCTTCGGATCTCTGTATTTCTGACTCTATCACGAAGACTTTTGCCAGCTATGCATCGCAGTATTTTTATTTTACTGGTGCGCAGAACTTGTTTGGTACGGACCGTATGGCTCTGGATTCAATGGCGTATGTTAGGATAGGTCTGACGCATGTTTTGTAGATCCTCATTTAGCCCTTGGTGCTCATGTGTTTGTTCTTCCATTGTTCTTCCATATAGTTTCCCTCAGATAGCCCGAGATTGCTGCAGCCTTGTGTGCTTGCTGTGTCACTACTCCATACAGATCATTGTGACATGCCATCTCGATCCCTAGATATTTAAATTGTGTCTCTTGCTCTATTACGTCATTTCCCTGTGTGCTTGCTGTGTCACTTCTCCATACAGATCATTGTGACATGCCATCTCGATCCCTAGATATTTAAATTGTGTCTCTTGCTCTATTACGTCATTTCCTTGTGTGCTTGCTGTGTCACTTCTCCATACAGATCATTGTGACATGCCATCTCGATCCCTAGATATTTAAATTGTGTCTCTTGCTCTATTACGTCATTTCCTTGTGTGCTTGCTGTGTCACTTCTCCATACAGATCATTGTGACATGCCATCTCGATCCCTAGATATTTAAATTGTGTCTCTTGCTCTATTACGTCATTTCCTTGTGTGCTTGCTGTGTCACTTCTCCATACAGATCATTGTGACATGCCATCTCGATCCCTAGATATTTAAATTGTGTCTCTTGCTCTATTACGTCATTTCCTTGTGTGCTTGCTGTGTCACTTCTCCATACAGATCATTGTGACATGCCATCTCGATCCCTAGATATTTAAATTGTGTCTCTTGCTCTATTACGTCATTTCCTTGTGTGCTTGCTGTGTCACTTCTCCATACAGATCATTGTGACATGCCATCTCGATCCCTAGATATTTAAATTGTGTCTCTTGCTCTATTACGTCATTTCCTTGTGTGCTTGCTGTGTCACTTCTCCATACAGATCATTGTGACATGCCATCTCGATCCCTAGATATTTAAATTGTGTCTCTTGCTCTATTACGTCATTTCCTTGTGTGCTTGCTGTGTCACTTCTCCATACAGATCATTGTGACATGCCATCTCGATCCCTAGATATTTAAATTGTGTCTCTTGCTCTATTACGTCATTTCCTTGTGTGCTTGCTGTGTCACTTCTCCATACAGATCATTGTGACATGCCATCTCGATCCCTAGATATTTAAATTGTGTCTCTTGCTCTATTACGTCATTTCCTTGTGTGCTTGCTGTGTCACTTCTCCATACAGATCATTGTGACATGCCATCTCGATCCCTAGATATTTAAATTGTGTCTCTTGCTCTATTACGTCATTTCCTTGTGTGCTTGCTGTGTCACTTCTCCATACAGATCATTGTGACATGCCATCTCGATCCCTAGATATTTAAATTGTGTCTCTTGCTCTATTACGTCATTTCCTTGTGTGCTTGCTGTGTCACTTCTCCATACAGATCATTGTGACATGCCATCTCGATCCCTAGATATTTAAATTGTGTCTCTTGCTCTATTACGTCATTTCCTTGTGTGCTTGCTGTGTCACTTCTCCATACAGATCATTGTGACATGCCATCTCGATCCCTAGATATTTAAATTGTGTCTCTTGCTCTATTACGTCATTTCCTTGTGTGCTTGCTGTGTCACTTCTCCATACAGATCATTGTGACATGCCATCTCGATCCCTAGATATTTAAATTGTGTCTCTTGCTCTATTACGTCATTTCCTTGTGTGCTTGCTGTGTCACTTCTCCATACAGATCATTGTGACATGCCATCTCGATCCCTAGATATTTAAATTGTGTCTCTTGCTCTATTACGTCATTTCCTTGTGTGCTTGCTGTGTCACTTCTCCATACAGATCATTGTGACATGCCATCTCGATCCCTAGATATTTAAATTGTGTCTCTTGCTCTATTACGTCATTTCCTTGTGTGCTTGCTGTGTCACTTCTCCATACAGATCATTGTGACATGCCATCTCGATCCCTAGATATTTAAATTGTGTCTCTTGCTCTATTACGTCATTTCCTTGTGTGCTTGCTGTGTCACATCTCCATACAGATCATTGTGACATGCCATCTCGATCCCTAGATATTTAAATTGTGTCTCTTGCTCTATTACGTCATTTCCTTGTGTGCTTGCTGTGTCACATCTCCATACAGATCATTGTGACATGCCATCTCGATCCCTAGATATTTAAATTGTGTCTCTTGCTCTATTACGTCATTTCCTTGTGTGCTTGCTGTGTCACATCTCCATACAGATCATTGTGACATGCCATCTCGATCCCTAGATATTTAAATTGTGTCTCTTGCTCTATTACGTCATTTCCTTGTGTGCTTGCTGTGTCACTTCTCCATACAGATCATTGTGACATGCCATCTCGATCCCTAGATATTTAAATTGTGTCTCTTGCTCTATTACGTCATTTCCTTGTGTGCTTGCTGTGTCACTTCTCCATACAGATCATTGTGACATGCCATCTCGATCCCTAGATATTTAAATTGTGTCTCTTGCTCTATTACGTCATTTCCTTGTGTGCTTGCTGTGTCACTTCTCCATACAGATCATTGTGACATGCCATCTCGATCCCTAGATATTTAAATTGTGTCTCTTGCTCTATTACGTCATTTCCTTGTGTGCTTGCTGTGTCACTTCTCCATACAGATCATTGTGACATGCCATCTCGATCCCTAGATATTTAAATTGTGTCTCTTGCTCTATTACGTCATTTCCTTGTGTGCTTGCTGTGTCACTTCTCCATACAGATCATTGTGACATGCCATCTCGATCCCTAGATATTTAAATTGTGTCTCTTGCTCTATTACGTCATTTCCTTGTGTGCTTGCTGTGTCACTTCTCCATACAGATCATTGTGACATGCCATCTCGATCCCTAGATATTTAAATTGTGTCTCTTGCTCTATTACGTCATTTCCTTGTGTGCTTGCTGTGTCACTTCTCCATACAGATCATTGTGACATGCCATCTCGATCCCTAGATATTTAAATTGTGTCTCTTGCTCTATTACGTCATTTCCTTGTGTGCTTGCTGTGTCACATCTCCATACAGATCATTGTGACATGCCATCTCGATCCCTAGATATTTAAATTGTGTCTCTTGCTCTATTACGTCATTTCCTTGTGTGCTTGCTGTGTCACTTCTCCATACAGATCATTGTGACATGCCATCTCGATCCCTAGATATTTAAATTGTGTCTCTTGCTCTATTACGTCATTTCCTTGTGTGCTTGCTGTGTCACTTCTCCATACAGATCATTGTGACATGCCATCTCGATCCCTAGATATTTAAATTGTGTCTCTTGCTCTATTACGTCATTTCCTTGTGTGCTTGCTGTGTCACATCTCCATACAGATCATTGTGACATGCCATCTCGATCCCTAGATATTTAAATTGTGTCTCTTGCTCTATTACGTCATTTCCTTGTGTGCTTGCTGTGTCACTTCTCCATACAGATCATTGTGACATGCCATCTCGATCCCTAGATATTTAAATTGTGTCTCTTGCTCTATTACGTCATTTCCTTGTGTGCTTGCTGTGTCACTTCTCCATACAGATCATTGTGACATGCCATCTCGATCCCTAGATATTTAAATTGTGTCTCTTGCTCTATTACGTCATTTCCTTGTGTGCTTGCTGTGTCACATCTCCATACAGATCATTGTGACATGCCATCTCGATCCCTAGATATTTAAATTGTGTCTCTTGCTCTATTACGTCATTTCCTTGTGTGCTTGCTGTGTCACTTCTCCATACAGATCATTGTGACATGCCATCTCGATCCCTAGATATTTAAATTGTGTCTCTTGCTCTATTACGTCATTTCCTTGTGTGCTTGCTGTGTCACTTCTCCATACAGATCATTGTGACATGCCATCTCGATCCCTAGATATTTAAATTGTGTCTCTTGCTCTATTACGTCATTTCCTTGTGTGCTTGCTGTGTCACTTCTCCATACAGATCATTGTGACATGCCATCTCGATCCCTAGATATTTAAATTGTGTCTCTTGCTCTATTACGTCATTTCCTTGTGTGCTTGCTGTGTCACTTCTCCATACAGATCATTGTGACATGCCATCTCGATCCCTAGATATTTAAATTGTGTCTCTTGCTCTATTACGTCATTTCCTTGTGTGCTTGCTGTGTCACTTCTCCATACAGATCATTGTGACATGCCATCTCGATCCCTAGATATTTAAATTGTGTCTCTTGCTCTATTACGTCATTTCCTTGTGTGCTTGCTGTGTCACTTCTCCATACAGATCATTGTGACATGCCATCTCGATCCCTAGATATTTAAATTGTGTCTCTTGCTCTATTACGTCATTTCCTTGTGTGCTTGCTGTGTCACTTCTCCATACAGATCATTGTGACATGCCATCTCGATCCCTAGATATTTAAATTGTGTCTCTTGCTCTATTACGTCATTTCCTTGTGTGCTTGCTGTGTCACTTCTCCATACAGATCATTGTGACATGCCATCTCGATCCCTAGATATTTAAATTGTGTCTCTTGCTCTATTACGTCATTTCCTTGTGTGCTTGCTGTGTCACTTCTCCATACAGATCATTGTGACATGCCATCTCGATCCCTAGATATTTAAATTGTGTCTCTTGCTCTATTACGTCATTTCCTTGTGTGCTTGCTGTGTCACTTCTCCATACAGATCATTGTGACATGCCATCTCGATCCCTAGATATTTAAATTGTCTCTTGCTCTATTACGTCATTTCCCTGTGTGCTTGCTGTGTCACATCTCCATACAGATCATTGTGACATGCCATCTCGATCCCTAGATATTTAAATTGTGTCTCTTGCTCTATTACGTCATTTCCTTGTGTGCTTGCTGTGTCACATCTCCATAAAGATCATTGTGACATGCCATCTCGATCCCTAGATATTTAAATTGTGTCTCTTGCTCTATTACGTCATTTCCCTGTGTGCTTGCTGTGTCACATCTCCATACAGATCATTGTGACATGCCATCTCGATCCCTAGATATTTAAATTGTGTCTCTTGCTCTATTACGTCATTTCCCTGTGTGCTTGCTGTGTCACATCTCCATAAAGATCATTGTGACATGCCATCTCGATCCCTAGATATTTAAATTGTGTCTCTTGCTCTATTACGTCATTTCCTTGTGTGCTTGCTGTGTCACTTCTCCATACAGATCATTGTGACATGCCATCTCGATCCCTAGATATTTAAATTGTGTCTCTTGCTCTATTACGTCATTTCCTTGTGTGCTTGCTGTGTCACTTCTCCATACAGATCATTGTGACATGCCATCTCGATCCCTAGATATTTAAATTGTGTCTCTTGCTCTATTACGTCATTTCCTTGTGTGCTTGCTGTGTCACTTCTCCATACAGATCATTGTGACATGCCATCTCGATCCCTAGATATTTAAATTGTGTCTCTTGCTCTATTACGTCATTTCCTTGTGTGCTTGCTGTGTCACTTCTCCATACAGATCATTGTGACATGCCATCTCGATCCCTAGATATTTAAATTGTGTCTCTTGCTCTATTACGTCATTTCCTTGTGTGCTTGCTGTGTCACTTCTCCATACAGATCATTGTGACATGCCATCTCGATCCCTAGATATTTAAATTGTCTCTTGCTCTATTACGTCATTTCCCTGTGTGCTTGCTGTGTCACATCTCCATACAGATCATTGTGACATGCCATCTCGATCCCTAGATATTTAAATTGTGTCTCTTGCTCTATTACGTCATTTCCTTGTGTGCTTGCTGTGTCACATCTCCATAAAGATCATTGTGACATGCCATCTCGATCCCTAGATATTTAAATTGTGTCTCTTGCTCTATTACGTCATTTCCCTGTGTGCTTGCTGTGTCACATCTCCATACAGATCATTGTGACATGCCATCTCGATCCCTAGATATTTAAATTGTGTCTCTTGCTCTATTACGTCATTTCCCTGTGTGCTTGCTGTGTCACATCTCCATAAAGATCATTGTGACATGCCATCTCGATCCCTAGATATTTAAATTGTGTCTCTTGCTCTATTACGTCATTTCCCTGTGTGCTTGCTGTGTCACTTCTCCATACAGATCATTGTGACATGCCATCTCGATCCCTAGATATTTAAATTGTGTCTCTTGCTCTATTACGTCATTTCCTTGTGTGCTTGCTGTGTCACTTCTCCATACAGATCATTGTGACATGCCATCTCGATCCCTAGATATTTAAATTGTGTCTCTTGCTCTATTACGTCATTTCCTTGTGTGCTTGCTGTGTCACTTCTCCATACAGATCATTGTGACATGCCATCTCGATCCCTAGATATTTAAATTGTCTCTTGCTCTATTACGTCATTTCCCTGTGTGCTTGCTGTGTCACATCTCCATACAGATCATTGTGACATGCCATCTCGATCCCTAGATATTTAAATTGTGTCTCTTGCTCTATTACGTCATTTCCCTGTGTGCTTGCTGTGTCACATCTCCATAAAGATCATTGTGACATGCCATCTCGATCCCTAGATATTTAAATTGTGTCTCTTGCTCTATTACGTCATTTCCCTGTGTGCTTGCTGTGTCACTTCTCCATACAGATCATTGTGACATGCCATCTCGATCCCTAGATATTTAAATTGTGTCTCTTGCTCTATTACGTCATTTCCTTGTGTGCTTGCTGTGTCACTTCTCCATACAGATCATTGTGACATGCCATCTCGATCCCTAGATATTTAAATTGTGTCTCTTGCTCTATTACGTCATTTCCTTGTGTGCTTGCTGTGTCACTTCTCCATACAGATCATTGTGACATGCCATCTCGATCCCTAGATATTTAAATTGTGTCTCTTGCTCTATTACGTCATTTCCTTGTGTGCTTGCTGTGTCACTTCTCCATACAGATCATTGTGACATGCCATCTCGATCCCTAGATATTTAAATTGTCTCTTGCTCTATTACGTCATTTCCCTGTGTGCTTGCTGTGTCACATCTCCATACAGATCATTGTGACATGCCATCTCGATCCCTAGATATTTAAATTGTGTCTCTTGCTCTATTACGTCATTTCCTTGTGTGCTTGCTGTGTCACATCTCCATACAGATCATTGTGACATGCCATCTCGATCCCTAGATATTTAAATTGTGTCTCTTGCTCTATTACGTCATTTCCTACACTCAGATTATACCTATGGTGATCTCTGGCTATAGTCAAACAACACTTTTCATCAAATGACTTTGTTAAAGTGTTGAAAATTTTCAATACTAAATAAGAATACTTTGTGAAGTGACATAGTAGTGAGAAATATATTGTTGGTCACAACTCACTTGTTTATTAATAATAACCAAATTACAAAAAATATTTCATAACAGATAAGAATGGACATATTTGTATAAACGTTGGATGATGAATTAAATTGTGTCTCTTGCTCTATTACGTCATTTCCTACACTCAGATTATACCTATGGTGATCTCTGGCTATAGTCAAACAACACTTTTCATCAAATGACTTTGTTAAAGTGTTGAAAATTTTCAATACTAAATAAGAATACTTTGTGAAGTGACATAGTAGTGAGAAATATATTGTTGGTCACAACTCACTTGTTTATTAATAACTAGCTGAGAAGCATCGCTTCGCTCAGCTTCTAAGCTAGGGCTTTCAGCCTACTTTTTACCGCTGCGCGGTAAATGGCCGCCTTCGGCGGTTCATGCAACAAAATGAAACGAAGCTTTTATGATAGGTACTTAAAAAATATATTCGGTATAGTGTTAACCAACACCTGGTGGACGTCACAATGTCTAGTGGACTTCACAAGGTGCGGGCTTCCAGTCCATTGCCAGTGTTGTTTTTGCGACTACTCCGCATGGACACATGGCCCCAGCTACACGCCCCATGAACATGCCCATGACGATGCCAATAGTCCATGAAGACTTGGCCACGTCAATCTGAACACCCGCGAGGAAGAACGAACGCTTGCCCTTAACCGTGAGTGCCGTGAAAAGATAAATTATTCTGGATGCTGCAATTTATCGACCTGCATCTTCGCTTTGTGTCTCATGGGCATATTATGATGAGTAGCAGCACTCTATTCTCTATCATCAAAATGTAGTTACCTAATTACCTCATTTTGATTATTTTTAAATAAGTATTTTTTTTATTTATGTTAGTCCAATTAATTCAAACTTTGGGTTGCCCATGTAGAACGAATGTGTTTTTAAAGTTGTAACGTGCACAGCATACATTATTTTATAATAAATAATCAATAGTTGTTGATAATAATATTTCATTTTGATGACCTTTTTATTATTTCGATATTATTCTCATCGGAAGAAAACTTATATTTTTTAACGCATTGCGGCGCTTTTGTGATTCATTCAAATAATACTCCATAGTTAAATAATAATTAAATATCAAGACCTGACACGAAAGTAGAAGGTATATAAATATTTTGTAATCTTATATATTTTCAAACTGTAATGAATAATCAATAGTTGTTGATAATAATATTATTTCATTTTGATGATCTTTTTATTATTTCGATATTATTCTCATCGGAAGAAAACTTATATTTTTTAACGCATTGCGGCGCTTTTGTGATTCATTCAAATAATACTCCATAGTTAAATAATAATTAAATATCAAGACCTGACACGAAAGTAGAAGGTATATAAATATTTTGTAATCTTATATATTTTCAAACTGTAATGAATAATCAATAGTTGTTGATAATAATATTATTTCATTTTGATGATCTTTTTATTATTTCGATATTATTCTCATCGGAAGAAAACTTATATTTTTTAACGCATTGCGGCGCTTTTGTGATTCATTCAAATAATACTCCATAGTTAAATAATAATTAAATATCAAGACCTGACACGAAAGTAGAAGGTATATAAATATTTTGTAATCTTATATATTTTCAAACTGTAATGAATAATCAATAGTTGTTGATAATAATATTATTTCATTTTGATGATCTTTTTATTATTTCGATATTATTCTCATCGGAAGAAAACTTATATTTTTAAACGCATTGCGGCGCTTTTGTGATGTCATTCAAATAATACTCCATAGTTAAATAATAATTAAATTTCAAGACCTGCACGAAAGTAGAAGGTATTTAAATATTTTGTAAACTTATATATTTTTAAACTGTATTCCTGTTTTACAAAATTTCGTAGACATAAAGTTGTTTTTGTAAAAATGATTTTATATTGTGTTTCCATAAGTTTGAAAATTTACCGATAGATGTCGAAAACCAACCATTTATACTCTTTATATATTTTTTCGTATTTTTTTTTAAAAAAAATTAGGCGTTACCATAAAAAAAGAATATTTTTCCCGAAATATGTATAATATTGACTATCTTTAAACAAAAAAATCAATATAATTGGCGTTGTAGGCCACTTGTAAAGAATCACCATTTTGACAGCTAAATCGGTAAAACAATGCAAGTAAAGCAAATCTGACCCACAATGCAAAAGGAAACACTTGTTACGTGTAAATTGTTCCCTCTCCCTATGTAGGATTTTATTATTTCGTGCCTTTTGAGCTCTGGCTATGACGGGAACAAACAAAATTTTACGTTGGCATCAGTGTGCATTATAATAACCGTAAGGATATATTCTCATAAATCAATTTTGGCGACTCGGCGAGTAATGCAAAAAAGCATTCTATAAGTCTTATTATATAACATTAAAACATACTTTCTTTTGAAAATAACATAAAAAACATTAGCTCGCGAGGCTTTGTGTTTTTATACTGTTTCAAATGTTATATTATAAAAATGTAATATTATAAGATTTTTGCTCTACTGTAAAATTGACGATTTTGACATAGTAAGGTTTCAAACGAAAGACAGACAGACAGACTGACATGAATTTAGCCGTGCACAAACATGTGCAAATCCAGAACGACAATCTTACCAGGTCTACTTTATTTATATGCAGATAACCAAATTACAAAAAATATTTCATAACAGATAAGAATGGACATATTTGTATAAACGTTGGATGATGAGACTGGCTAAATTTATTTGTGTACAAATCAATACACAAAGAAGATAGTTATTGACACAAGTATCTCCCATACGGAGATGTATGAAATAATAAATATAAAGTATGTGACGAGAAGTGTTTGTTAAGAGAAGAAAGTGTGGAAAATATTATAAACCATTTGTGGAATGTATGTAATATTTTATTTCCAGATACAGACCTGCTTCAAGGAGACAAAATGGAAGAGACAAAGAAAATATGTGAAGACAGTTATTTATTAACTCAAAACATCGTTTTATATAAAGATAATAATATTCATGTAAAAAACATTCAGAAGGACACAAATGATGACGAGGAAATCCAAAATATTGATGTCTTTGTTGACCAAGATATTCAAAAATACACAAATAATGTTGATGTGAAAAAATTGATTTGTCAAATATACAGACAAGTCATTAATGTATTGAAAAACACTTATAAGATATTAGATATACAAAAAATCATCACAATGACAATGGGTACCGGAGAGCTAAATTCTAACAAACATGATATCACTCGAGCCTTTATTATAAGTTATGCCAATTTGAAGTCCATGTCTAATGGTGAAGAACCCCATATCGGTTCAATTAATACAATGACAGTAGCTGAACTATCTCCAAGATATTTTCCTTCTTACTGCTATGCAGAAAAGGAAGAGTCCAAAAAATTATTTGTAAACTTCATGCGTTACTTAGCTATGGAGCCACCTACTAATATAGCTACAGGAACATTTGAAAGTTGGCCAGATAAACCGACAGGACTGGACCCCGATGCATTAAACTTCCAAGACAGTATTTCTTTTCTAGAATATTTATCAAAAACGGTACGAATCAACGTGAAATTTAATATATTTCCTCTTGTTGTATCACTGCATTTATGTGCTGGTCAAATTAAAGAAATCCCCTGGAGTCTGGAAAAAAAATTATGGATAGCAGTTGAAAAGGAAATGAAAATAAATTTAATCTACTGCAGTCGCGAACGGTTATTTGACTGCGAAAAATATTTTGCCAATAATTTAGATGCTAGTTGTATCAGAAACCTTCTAATTTATTGGGATCAATATTTGTCATTTGACAACCGAAAAACTATACTTGCTTTGAAGCACATTATGCTTTATTGTTATTCTATCCAGAAACCAGAAATCACTTTACACTATCGTAAAACAAAAGAACAACTCTTCTCTGAATATAAAAAATTAATTTTGAGGTCTACCAAGATTCCATTGTTCGTTGGCAACCATTTGAACAAAGACTTGATTAATGTGTCATTTATCTTCGTTTATCGACACGCTGAAATAATGACAAAGTCCAAACCGGATAAGTGCCAGGTTTTAGCTCGAATGCTAGCCGAAATCGTCCCAGTTTGTTTCCCCAAAGATTTCTATGCCAACTTTCATGAATCGCATAGTACTTTTGTTACCATTGTTAAAGATCTAGCTAAGAACCCTCCCAAAGATATAATAACGGGATCATTTGAGGAATGGTTAGAAAAACCAAAAGAATTGACGGATATTGAAGCATTTGACACCAACACAGGAACATCATTTTTGAAATATCTATCGACAACAATCAGAAATCCGTACGAATTGAATTTGATCAAACTGACGGTGACAATGCACTTAGCCTTGAATGATAGTCTAATCAGTCAAGGATATTTAAGTTATATCGAACTTCCTAATCATTTGAATGCGTTCGTCGATTTGAAGACGATCGAAGAATTCAGTTCAGTTTATGGTTGTCAAATGATTCCCAAGAAATCAAACATCATTTTGGATTTTATGAATACAGGTGTCAAAGAAAAGGATTTAATAACAATCATGAATAAAATTATCCTAGGCAACAAATTTTACATTATTACTATTGGTAAGGCCATACAGAAATTTCAAGATTTTGACTGGCCATTTGTTTTTGAAATACTAAGCTCGGAAGCTGAGAAATTTTCCAAATATGTGAATAAAATTAATAACAACATATACTATGGCTGTAGATTCTCATTTGGAATCTCATTTAAATCAATTGGAAAAGAATGTGATCTTTTATACCAAGTAGCCAAGTGGCTTGGTGGTTTCAAATTTGAAAATAAAACCATGCCCCACAAGTTAATTGAATTGATGATGAATTATGGTTTGCGTAGATCGCAAAATAAACACTGTAACTCTAAAGCTAAGGAATCTTCGATTAGGCTTTTTAACAGCATTTTGTACAAGATCAATAAATATGCAAATGTGTATGGTGTAAAAACGGATATAAGCCTTGATCAACACAGGACAGAGATGCGTAACACTGCGCTGAGCAATTGAGTCAACTCAATTCACTGCGCCCGGTGTGTTAACTCACTTTTTCAAAATGAGTTGGCGCACAGCGCAGTAAACTCAGGACTGTGGGAATTTTGAAAGGTGTTAATGCGTTGAGTTGCTTGTTCTTTAACTGACTTCCTGTTGTGTTTTTTCAAATTAAACAAGGAATGAAAAGTAGAATCATAAAAGTAGTGATATTTATAAGTGAGTACAGGAAATATTATGAATACCTAAATTAACCTTATTATATACAATACGTACATGTTTTAATTATTTATTCTCCCTCCAGCAATCGCTTAATATTTTACCACAGAAATTTTACATAGGTAGGTACTAAAAAGAGCCTTAAGGGAGGAGGGGGGGTTGCTGCCAACGTATTTGATATACCATTATTATTTCTTATCAAATCGTTTTGAAAAATATAATTTAGATAGTTTGGGTATTAATAAATAAAAATATGTCTTTACTTTTTGATAATGTTCTGTATAAATTCTTGTAAAAAATAATGACATATCCCGATTTTCAATATTTATCTTATATTTTTAATAAAATATAAGATGTACCTAGTTCTTTTTTTTTTTTAATTAAAGAAGACAAGCATATCTAGAAAAATATGATGTGACGTTGCATTAATGCTTCAGGTTTAGTAAATAAACCAAAAAAAACATTTATTTTCCATTCAGCGCCATTGCAAAATAAGAGTTTTTTTGGTTTATTAACTTAACCTGATGCATTAATGCAATCTTACATCGTATTTTTACAGATATTTCGATCTTCTTTAATTTATAAAAAAAATATAATGCTCTATACCTTATAGTTTTTTAGAAATTTAAGATAAATGTCAAAAATTGGGGTATGCTTATTATTTTCCTACAAGAATATATACAGAACATAATTAAAAAGTTAAGGTATATTTTTCTTTATTAATATCTAAACTAACTAGGTTATTTTTTTCAAAATGATTCGTTTTGTAGTAATGATACAAATTCAAATTGAAAAGATAGGTACGTTGGCAGCAGTCACTCTCTTAAAAAGGTTTATAATTTGTAATTTAATATACTTTTATTAATATTATTATAAACTGTTGGTTATATGTATTAATAAAATAAAAATTATAGTATTAGCTCAATGAACTGGCGCAGCATAGTGAATTACCAGTCACTGAGTTGCTTGGAAATGTGATGTCACTGACTCGCTGAATGAAGTCAGCGAGCCAACATTTAGTTGTGCCATGGCGCAATTTTGAGTTAACACAGTGAACTGTGTTACTGAGTTGGCGCAAGGAATTTTGTTGAGTTACCCATGTCTAAATTGACATAATAGATACCACAGAAACAAATAGAAGTAATCTCACTACAGATAAAATAGAAGTCAACAGATACTATAACTGTCAAAAGGGTTTTTCCCGACAATTAACACTCGACGTTCAATCTGAGCCCCACAGACTGTCTTTTGAGCGGCGTCTGTTTCTGTTCATTATGAACGGCTTAGAGCGTCACTAAGTGCACTCGGCGTTCATTATAGCAGCCCAGAGGAGGAATAATATGTTAATTAAAATATGTCCATTGTGTTTAAATACCCAAAAATGCTAGTTAAGGAATTGCACTAACAATAACTGCATTGACTGTGTTATCCTTCAGTCCTTCAATTTCTTTAATAAAACTCATTGCTTAAATTTCTCTTTTATTTTCCCGATTCACAATTTAACAAATCAGTGTATATGTCAAGTACAATTTATATTCTATAAATCAACCCATTTATGCCCCACACATGCTCTAGTCCACAGCCATTTCAGATTAACCTACGGCGATGCTACACGAAACAACCAATTTGGTCAATGAATACGTCATTTGTCGGATGGTCTCGCATCTCATTCATATTAACGAAGATGGCCAAAGGATATCAGATCCTGAACCAAATAAGCAGCGCAGTTTCCCATTTCACATATCAACTGGCAAGACGACTACAGTGTTAACTCTAGCAATAATCGTAAAATTAATATCGACCCGAACATCTGTAAATTTATCAAGTAGATGTAAATCATATAAGTTATCTTTTATTTTGAAACCCTTCATCACTCAATTACTATTTCTATTTCTGACTGATTAACTGATTATCAAATTGCAATATCTTATATAGGGCCGGTATTACAGTCTCAGTTTAAGAGCTAAACTCAAGTTTTACAAAAATATAGCGTATTACAGTGTCCGTTTAGGCCTAATCTTCCCTCAAATACATCACTAAAATGACAAATATTTATAACTCAACGTTTCTGGCGGATTAAGTACCTACTTAACGGTGAGTCAACTGTCATTTCTTGACTCGTTGCTAGGCAACGAGTGTAGTTTCAGTGTTCTATCACTAGAGGCGTTAGTTGTATCAACGGTGGTGCCACACAACAAAACAAACTGACAGCTATATTGAAATGAACATGGGCATTTAAAAGCATTATTTTGGTGAAAAAAATTAAATTTACCATGTTGGATAGTAAAATAGTATTTCAAGTCGTAGCGTCCCGTTTTGTAGTTCGTATTATTTGAGGTAATTTAAAATTTGACAGATTAATAACCACAGAAAAAGTAAAATATGTCTATAATAGAAGATTTAGTAACTGACATGTCATATTGCACTGTACGGAAATACGGAAATGGATTCAATCTCCCCTTAACATTAATCTTGAGTTTAACAAACTCAATGAAGGCCAACTGTAATACAGGGCCTAGTGATGTATGTTATTAGGAAGTAATTTGAACACGCACTTAAAATCGCAACCTTCTGATATGTGCTACATTTGGGCAATACGAACCCAAAGATTGTATACACCCTAGATGGCATCCAACTTAAACCGGTCTAAGAGCAGAAGGATTTGAGTGTTATTATATCTCATAACTTTAAATGGGAGTCACACTTAATAGCAATGACCAAGAAAGCTAACAGTGTCATGTATCTCATTAAGAGAGCTTTCAGTTGTCTTCCGCCTGCTCTACTTGTTAAATTATACAAGACGTATCTGAGACCAATTATTGAGTATGGGTTTCAGATTTGGAATCCATATTTCGAGAAGGATATTCAGTTGGTGGAGAGAGTGCAGAGAAAATTTACGAAATCGGCTGCAGGTTTGAGTAATCTGTCCTATGAGGAAAGACTGGATGCCCTGAATTTGACAACCTTGGCTGACAGAAGGAGGAGAGGAGACCTGATAGAGACATACAAAATTCTGAATGATTACTATGACTGCCCGGTGCTTCATACTATGTTTCATTTGAACAGGAATACACATCTGAGAGGACATACTCTAAAATTAGACAAATGCAATTTCAGGATGAATCCAAAAAAGAATTTCCTGAGTAATAGAGTTGTGAATGATTGGAATGGACTTCCACAGTGTCTGGTTGTTGCCGATAGTGTAGATGGTTTTAAAAATGGACTTGACAAAGTGTTGTGAAATTGTCATTGTCTGGGTACATCAGCTACAGCTGCCTGCCCAGGAACAAATAATAATAATAATATGAGGTCATCATCATCATCAGTGGCTCCACAGCCCAGGATGGGCCTTGGTCTCCTCAAGGAATCGTCTCCATTGCACTCTATCCATGGCCTTTTCTCTCCAATTCCGCACACCGGCTATTTGAAGGTCCCTCTCAACTCCATCCATCCATCGCAGTTTCGGCCTTCCCACACCCCTTCTACCCTCCGGACGCGTTGTGAGGATTCTTTTTGGTGTGTGGTCATCTTCCATGCGATGCACGTGTCCTAACCAGCGGAGTCTCCCTATTTTTATCGTTTGAACGATATTTGTTTCCTTGAATAGGCTCTGTAGTTCGTGGTTGAACCTGATTCTCCACGTGCCTTGATCGCAGAGGGGACCGAAAATTTTTCTCAAAATTTTTCTTTCGAAGACCAGTAATGCATCCATATCCTTTTTAGCAAGAACCCAACACTCAGAGCCGTATGTCAGTACAGGTCGTAAAAGAGTTTTATATACGAGGATTTTAGTGTTTCTTGACAGTACACGTGATCTAGAGTGCCTCTGTAGTCCAAAGTAACACTTGTTAGCCAAGGCAAGTCTTTTCTTGATTTCAACACTGGTTTCATTACCACTCGTTACGACCGAACCTAAGTAAGTAAATGTAATAATATGAGGTACTGCAAGGAAAAATAGTGAATTTATATCTTGATTTGTATTATAAAATTATGTTAAATAAATAAATAAATAAAATAAATAAATATTATATTCTCAATTAAATAACAACCCCAATAGCATCTATCTCTGAATAGTGGTGACTCCGACGTCTACACGACACAAACTCATAACATCTAATAGTGCGCATAACTCATTCACGCTTCCCAAACTGTCACTCGTTCTCAACCTTTTCATTCCTGCATACATTACAGACTATTATCTGGTTTTACTCTTACGTTTTTTTTAAATTCACCCAGTCGCTTACCGATTTTCATCGTAGAAGAATTCGCCGTAGTATCTCACCAATCTTGATTTAGGTATTACATCTGATACCCTCTTTGTTCTTAGAGTGGGTTCATCAGAGTCTGACGGGGAGGCTAAAATAAGAGCATTCATAATATTATACAATGATTTATTGCCTGTGTTCGTCCAATTTTATGGTATTGAGACGAAGGCTGACACATTGTGGGACTGACAATTCGAAACAGGGTTAGAAATTCTTAAATAAGGAGGAATTGCGATGTTTTAAGCTATGGTGAGATATTAAGGACATCCATATTCCAGGAACAGGCCAAGCAATAACAGAACACAATCCTAGAGAAAGAAAAAGAAGATAATACAATATGACATAGTTGCATGGGGGGGGGGCTTTAAAACAGCCATTTTGCCTATAGAAATTACACAAAGATTGATAATAAAAATTATAAATAAAAACCATCTGACTACCCGACTTTGCAACTATTTCGTGATTTTCAAGTGCCATCTTTTTTTTTAATGTTTCTCGGGCAACTAACAGGTACTATTATGTCAAATATTAATTTAAGACGCACCCAATAATAAGTTGCCACATTCTGGAGACTTACGATATTAATCGTCTCACAGATCCAGACTGAAAACACAATTAAAAACTGTGTCTCCACTGAGAATCGAACCCAGGACCTTGGATCAGCAGTCAGATACCTAACCATCTGAGACATGAAGGCCAACATATGTATTTATAAAAAAATGTGCTATTTCAAATACATAAGGACATTGGATGGTCGCACCATGCCTTTGTACGTGTGGCGAGTGATAGACATAATATAGTGGGTCAACTGTGTACCCCATTAACACATACATACACAACACACCACTACTACACGTACATACAATGGGGTGGTGTGGTTCAACCAACTTGAAACAGATATTTGAGACTGGCAATTGAACATAATGATTTTAAAAAAAAAATAAAGAGTAAATCAAACTTATTATTTGACTGATATGTAAATTATATTAACTTCTTTTTGTATAGATAATAATTATGTATGTATAATATTTTGTGTCTTTTGTATTAAATTGTCTCCTTTACACACAAATGCTTGCACTCTGGTTAAGGAAATTTATGTTTTTTCTTACTGTGCATCTTTTTCTATATTTTTTGTTTTATTTTTTATATATGTATTACAAATTTAATAAAAAAAAAAAAAAATATAATCCTCAATATAAGTTTGCTAATAAGGCATACACAAACACATTATTATTTTCTTAATCTTGACATTTAATATTTTATAACTATAATGACATAATCCCCAACCTCACAAGGACTATGCCCGTTTCGAGGTTGGCGATTTCACACAATTAGTGCAACATTATTCACAAATATACATGTTGAAAGTAAATATTATACATAGTTGGGTACCTCACACCTATTCAGTAACAATAATATTGTCACCACACAAATGCAAGGTACCCATCTAATGTAGTATCTATCCAAATTAATAGTAAGTTGATCATACAGTTAATATATATGTAAAAATATTATATCAGCAATAACTAAAAAAAGAGAAATTCGTATTCTCAAGTTTTGCTCCTGTAAGAATCAAATTATGGTTATAGCCATTCTTGTGATACGATCGTGTTGATTTATTTATTATTTTTTTTTTTTTAAAAAATGAATATGTCCTTGTTAAACAAGTACATATACATCTTCCTACGTTCCCTAAAATAAGCAAATAAATGCTTGTGCCATAGGTGAACGAAATCGGTTGAGACAGGATTCGAACTCGCGACCACTGGATTACTAGCCCAGCGCGCTAACCCCTCTGCCATCGACCCATCGTAATTATACACTCTTATATAATATATACACTATTTCTGTAGGTATATATCTCACACACACCATCATGACACAGGCTTTGCCTAGTTTGATGGTGATTAAAATACCTTAATGACACTGCTTTCTGCATCATGTTAATAATAATATGAAATATAAGTGTATCAATATTTGTCAGACATGAATAAATAAATAAATAAACACACACACACATTAGGCCCTATTCAGATTCGACTAAAAATTTTATACGGAATTTTAGTACATGAGAAATGTCAAAAAGTTTAATGCATTTATCTTTCTTTGATCTTTCTCTGACACAATGAAAATTAGAATGCAACATTTAAACAACTCTTCCGTGAAATGAATCTTTGGCATCTGCTGATATTTATACATTTCCTATAAAATTATATTGACTTTGCTAAACAAAAAAAAATACTTACATTTGTGTTTGTCGCTATTGGAGGACTGACACAGATTTGAATGTTTGTTAGCAGATAATTCATGGGTAATATTTTGGTTCCATAACCTCTGAAAAATGAAATATTTGCATTGTTCAATGTTTAAGGAAAAAAAATACCGGATGAAATGCAGCTGAAAAATATTTAGAATGCCTACAATGTTAAATTTTTTCAGCTTAATGTATATGTTACAACAGGGAACAAAACATTCTTATCCTTTCTCTCGGTGCTTAAGTCAAGAAACGTCCACAGAAAAACAAAAATTACCCTGTACAAAACAATAATTAGAACACTGGTAGTATATGGATGAGAAGCATGGACACTGACTGCCAGATCCGCAGAAATGCTAGATGCCTTCGAGAGAAAGGTCCTACGTAGGATCTTGGGCCCCGTGAATGACGGCGAAGCCTGGAGAATCTGATACAACGACGAGCTGTATAATATCTACAAAGCTCCCAGGCTATCTGTTCATGTCAGGCTGAGCAGACTGAGGTGAGCTGGATATGTACAGAGAATGCCGTCCTTGCGGGTACCTAAAAGGATTTTGGAAGGACATCCAGGAGGAAGAAGAAAGGTGGGCAGGCCAAGAATTGGAGGAATTGGAGGCGAGGATTGATGGAGGACAAAGCTCGATATGGGCTGTAGAGCCATCGAAGAAGAAATGTATTTGTTACAATAATGTTATGTCTCTTCTTCGATGACGCTTCAGCCCATATCTCCCCTAGGCTTTGACCTCTCCCGTCACTTGCTGCAACCTTCCAGCTTGGCACACTCAGAAGCTGGGACGCGACCCTCACAATATCCTCTTCCCATTGCAGCCTCCGTCCCCCGACCTTTCTTTTGACACCTGTGTGTCCGTCTAAGACTCACGCTTGGTACCCCCAATGATGACATTCTCTGAACATTCCTGGCCCATCTCAGCCTGCTTAGTCTTACATGTTTGTCCAATATTCACGAGTCGCAGAATTTTACACAGCACTCTTATTTCATGTGTATAAGGTTATAAGTATTTTATTTAAATATATTTAACAATAAAACACTCGGGAAAAATAACATTTTTCTGAAAACGCCTGGAAAAAAATTTAAAAATGTAAGAATAAATTCACATAAATGTCCGATTTCAGTATGTTCTGTGAGGGAGTGGCATTATGAGTATGTTTTGTGAGAGAGTGGCATCATAAGAAGTATGTTTTGTGAGGGAGTGGCATCATAAGAAGTATGTTTTGTGAGAGAGTGGCATCATAAGAAGTACATTTCCTACATTCTTTGATTCCAATTAAATATAAATATAATGATAAAAGGAAGATAAAATTAACCTGATTTGTGGTAAAAAATAAATCATGTGTATTACAAGTCCAAGTTACATCAGCTACAAACTTCACATGCTCCCAAGCTCTTCTTATTGAGTCCTCTTTTTGGTGCATTCAGTAAAATAAACCAATTAAATATTATATTGACAAATATGTAAATATTTCCTTTTCACACAGTGACATTAATTCACGTCCCAACTATTAAATAAAACTTTAATAAATATGTATATAATTTATAATTACAATAATATTATGAATTATAAAATTGAATATTTTTCACAAACAAATAATAACAGAAGGCAAACAATGTTGCAATTATAAAATTTTCAAATAAATGTTCTTTTTCTAAAATTATTTTGGTAGTAAATTTTTCAAATAAAAAATAAGTAGGTACTTAGTTGTACCTACATATCATTTACATTTATGTGTAATTATTTATATAGCGCTGTTTAATGATTCAAGATCATTCTAAGGGCACTTATATTTCAGTCTTATGTTATTTTACGAACAAAGACCACTCACACTAAACCGTTGATCATAGGCAATCATACATAGGCAATCCAGCATAAATGCCATTGCAGTAATCAAGAAGAATGCATTTATTAATGTTTTCTATCTCATTCTTGGGCAAGCTTCGACAAATAAGATGTAAGGTGTAAATGTGTGTATTTTTTTCTTTCCACTTACGATTTACAACTTCTGCTATCATCATAGTGAAACATGGCTCTGAGAACATTCATCATTACTTCAATTAGTCTCTAATATTAGGTCCTTACATATGAAATTGGCGTTTTGCCGTACTGGCAACATTGATCTCAAATATCTTCTCTTTGGTTAGGAATTCCAAATTCAAATTTATACAGCTATTTACTCATGTATTTGTGTTTCGAAAATTATAATTCATTTGTTTTTTCCTCAATTGTTTTTTTTCTTTGCGTCACTCAGTTTACAAAATGGAAAACTTAAAATATTGCGTTCTTTATGAGTACGAGTTCCACCGTGGCACCAGTGCTGCAGAAACGGCTCGAAGGATTAATGATGTGTATGGCGACGGTGCCGCAAAAGAAAACACAGTGCGTTTTTGGTTCCAACGTTTTCACTCTGGAAATTTCGACCTGCAGAACAAGCCCCGTGGACAGCCGGAGACCAAAGTTGATAATGAAGAATTGAAGGCTATTGTGGAAGCGGATCCATCGCAAACCATGTCCGAATTAGCTGCAGGCTGCGGTGTTAGTGATAAAACTGTTTTAATCCAATTGAAGCAAATTGGGAAGGTGAAAAAGCTTGAAAGATGGGTACCTCACGAATTGAGTGAAGCAAATCAACAAACGCGCGTTGACTACTGAAAAGTGGATCCTGTACGATAATCGGAAGCGCTCATCGCAATGGCTGAACCCTGCCGAACCAGCCAAACTATGCCCCAAGCGAAAATTGACTCCAAAAAAGTTACTTGTGAGTGTTTGGTGGACTAGTGCTGGTGTCGTTCACAACAGCTTTCACTACGGCAGATGTCTATTGTCAGCAACTGCAAACCATGATGGAAAAGCTAGCTGCTAAACAACCGAGGCTGGTTAATCGCTCTAGGCCACTGCTGCTTCATGATAACGCTAGACCACACATTGCACAACAGATGGCTACCAAATTACAGGAGCTTTAATTGGAATGTCTGAGACATCCACCGTACTTTCCGGACCTTGCCCCAACACATTACCATTTTTTTCGAAATTTGGATAACTTCTTGCAAGGGAAAAATTCAACTCCGATGGGGCAGTCCAAACCGCCTTCAAAGATTTTATTGATTCCCGTCCGAATGTTTTTTTTAGTAAAGGGATCGATGAACTACCTATGAGATGGCAAAAGTGCATAGATAATAATGGTACATACTTTGATTAAATAAATATATTATATTAAAAAAAAATCGACTTTATGATCCTCCCATACAAAACGCCAATTTCATATGTAAGGACCTAATATTAACACTCATAAAATAATCCAATTTTCGATATGTTCAAAATCTGTAATTTTCACCTATAGAAAGAGGATGCACACTGGTAAACGTAACCACTTCCAGGTGCCAGACTTACCTTTTTCATACCTATATTCAATAAGAAAAAAATGTCAAAAAGTCAAACATTAAAAAATGATTCATCAAAAACGTTGATATCTCTCGGACTATTATGTAGCACATTTTTTGTGTTAACCTCACCTGAAGAGCCCTTTGAATAGATCGCTAATTCAGATTTTTGCAAGACTCAGAAGTGGTGACTTTTCAAGTGCTTCCTGAATAGGGCTAAGTTGTCGGTTCGTCTTATTTCAGGTGGTAGTTTATTCCAAGAGGCTGGTCCAGTCACAGCAAAGGCACAGTCTTCCAAAGATGCGGTATTAACTCGTTTGTTGTGGTTAACTTGCCAATCATGGATGTGCTGGCTGACCGAAGTGTTTGTTGTCGCTCGTTTGAGGTGAAAGAGATGCAGAAGTCTGTGAGATATGTGGGAGCCATGCCATGGATTACTTTGAAAGTCAGCAAACATAGTTTGTACTCGACTCTCTATGATTCTTTTAACCAGTGAAGAATCTTTTCATTGTGCATATCAAAAATAATAAAGCAATGATGGTGTTTGTGTTTGTCTCACACCTCCTGAATAGAGAGCATCTAAAAATCTAATTTATGTGCGTGCATGTACCTGTATACCTGACACAGTGTAACTTTAAAAAAATGTGATTAAAATGTCAAATTATTAAATATATTACAATAGTAAATTTTCAAAATAAGATGTCAGAGTGTATTTTTTGTACGCAAATATCTGTTAACTTAAAGGCTACGACTATTTACACGACTCAACCATAGACGAAAACCAAAAATAACCACAGAAAACGCAGATAAATCAAGTTATAAAAATATTTACCTTTGTTTATACTTTGTTATAATTGTAGATCTCGATGAACAAAATTATTTATAAAATTAAATAAATGTAATAAGATGCCAATATTATTTATTTTTTCTTCAAGTTGGTTTCCATGATGCATTTTTATGACCATTGAAAAAATGACAAAGGTAAATATTTTTGTATTTTGATTTATCTGCGCTTTCTATGGTTATAAATGACCTTAAAACATAGACGACGTCCGAAAATTTGTCGTGTAAATAGACACTTTTTGGCGGGAAAACGCTTTTCCCGCCAATTCCGGTCGTAAAAACACCGTGACACCGTAATTTAAAAGTTAGGAGTACGTATTTACAAGAATAAAATATATTTTCAATGTATAATTAGCAATTTAGTGAAAAACTTGGTGATTATTTTGTATAATAATGAACTCACACTTTCTATCCACATAAACACAAATTCACGTCTTTTTCCCTTTATCCCTCTTCCTTTCTCCTCTCATATCCTCCATCCAATGAACATAGTGTATCTATCTGATGTATTTTTTTTTATTCTTATTTTTGTTCTTATTTATACATACATTTTAATTTTTTTTTTATATTTATTTTGTATTTTTAGTTTATGATTTTCTTTTTTCTATTTGTATTCTTATATTCCTGTAACTGTTTATATTTACCATGGTGGTTGACTGGTAGAAATTGCCTGCGGGCAATAAATCCGCCACGTTGATTAAGTCAATAAAAGTCTTTAATTGTTATTATTATTATGATAATAATGTTTAACCTACTTTTAAAGTAAGCGTATGGTACATACAACGCCGCCATTTTTATAGTTTTCCATGCAACATTTGATTTTCCTTCCGAATGAAAATGATTTTTAGAATAAAAAACCTTTTAATAAATGTGATTATGAAATAATAAAAGGGTACACAAGACATTTTTGCAAGTTTTGAGATTAATACTATAAAAGTCTGTTAATTATTTACTATACAAAGGAATGGGCTCGTCAACTTTAGAATTATTTACAATGCTTATGATCAATCAAATTTAAATTTACTGAAATTATGTGTGACAATAATATAAAAATGAATGCTAAGGAAAGATTGCTTATTCCTTTACATATTTACATTATTGGCCAACGGCGGGACATTAAAGCTAGTCAATAAATAAAACAGTTGATGTAGAATAATATAAGATGATATGTAATTAAAGAGATTTTAAAAATAATTAATAATGTTTATAACAAAATAGTATATATTATTATATAATAGTAACATTTGGTTGAACTTGTTTATGGAAGAAATATTTCTGTTAAAATATTATAACCTCATATGTCATAGAAGGCCATTGAAATTATCCAAAGATGTCGTGGAACGTTGTTCCGTTGAATCCCAAGTCGGCGGGTTTCACATCCTGGAATGTGATGTACATTCTGAAACGAAACAAATGCAAGGGAGTTAATTCATTTCTCTTCATCCAGAGCACTCCGATGATCTGCTGAACATACAACACTATCAATAACACAGAATTAATCAACTGGCCGTTTCAAATACATTCAGCAAGACTATGGGAATAATCAAGTCTGGATATTGCGTCATATAACTGTTTGTCACTACCAGTGGCGGTTGGCTGGCTAAAATATTAGAGGGGCTCAATTTTTTTTCTTGAAAGGAAATGTGTATTTAAACAGAGAAAATATTCAGTACACTTGTGAAATTTCGACAGAGGTGAAAAAATATTATTGTCATGTATATGCATGATCAGTGTTTACCGTCATTCTCCTGTTAAGCTGCAATTACAATACCTGAAAAAACGGGGGGTCGGGTGGATCATATATCATACATACATGTTGGATTTAGTTGTTTTTGTCAGAGTCTAGTCAGAATTAAATACATCAGAATTATTGTCAAAAAGTAAACACGGAAAACAACATTTCACTGCGCCCGCAATACGCATTATTTTCACTACACCTGCAAAGCCATGACGTTTTTTGTTACATATTCATATTAAAACTTCGAATATATTTACGTTATTTACAAGAACTAATTTAAGATACTGTGATGATTGGCCGGGAGGGCCTTATTTTTTCACATTCACAAGATCACCGTAATTAAAGTATCGCAAAATTAAATTATGTATACTATTCACCGTGTAATTATCATTAAAAAATATAAACCGTAATTCGTCACTCTGAACAACATGCAAAATGGCGCACTGTCATCAACAGCTTCCAGCTGGCGAGCTGACCGCTTATTGCGAAGTGCGCAGACGCTAATATCAGTTGTGTTCATAAATACACTAATTCATCTACAACTGGTAAACATAGAAAAGAGATGTATTCTGGTAAATTACATGAACATATATAGGAACGTGCCCGAGAGCTCCATACATTTCGCATCATATTGTACTGCGGCATTAGAATCAATTCTACAGTTCTTCTGGCGCAAGTACATTGTGCCCGCGGAACAAAATTTTTCATAGAATCTCGCTGTATGAAACAAACTATTGCAGTATTTTACTATTACAACCGTAATGTGGAAACACATTTATTTAAAAAAAATAATGAATTTCCAGAATTAATTTAGCACATATTTTTGGAATCTAATGAACAAAATTTTTGGGAGGGCTCAGCCCGAGAGCCCCTTTGGGGGAGCCGCCACTGGTCACTACAGTATGATCCTATTAATTTGAAACATTGATTAAAATTTTAAAAAACCTTGTAATACCCACATTAGTTTTGGATTCTGTGCAGGCGTCTCGGGTTCGATCCCCAGCAGTTAAAAAAATTATTAAAAATTCATTTCTCACACAAATTTTGCTTCTCTGGGCTGGAAACACTGGTTAGTTGGAAGAAATTGCCATATGGCAATAATAAACTCGCCACTACACAGGGTGTAAGGAAGTGTTTATAATTATTAAAAATAGAGAGATACAAACAAATAACAAACTCATGATCGTAGGCATCCTCTATATCACCACCACCAACAGCCTCACGTCTGAAGTCCAGAAATAGCTTCAGTAAAAGCACCTTCCCGATTGAAAACTCACAAAAAAGGAGAGAGGATCTATGGAAGCAGGACCTTGGAGCGGGGCTGTGGATGCATCCAAGTGAGGGTATCTCACCTACTGTATATGGACTACCCTCAACAGATTAAGGGTCGATGTCACACGTGATAGAGTGGGGGTTTCGCAAGATGGGGGTATCTCTCTCTGAAGATGACACTCTATTATGTGACTGCGGCGTAACCCAGGACAAGAGTCACCTTCTGATATGCCCACTTATGGGGGAAGGATGCACCCCTGGAGACATAATTATGGGAAACCCCGCATATTGGAGTGGCAGGGTTTGAACCAGCCGGACACGTATAGTAACTAATAATGTGGCTTATGAGTTATTAAAAATATAATTAAAGTTTTGTTAAAATCTAACACAAAGTTAATAATTCAATATTTGAGAATAACATCGAGATATGATTCATACTTATTTAATAAACCATTCATCATTTGATTGGAAGATTCAACTGTGAAAGTCACAGAGTTCCTTAAATAGGGTCCATGTATGATTTTCTTATTTATTTATTTAGAAAATCTTTTTTTTTTAAACTAGTAACAATTGACTTATCTAAATTAGATTTCTTTAGATACTAGATAATTCTATGATCAAAAACTGCCTCACTCGGTAAAATCTGTTCTGAGGCAGTTGTTATAGGGAAAAATTAATAATTGGGAATTTCTAGTTTTTTTGCGAACACACTAAATTGATTTTTGTCAAGTGGCAATATTTTTTATAATGATCAGTAAATTTTATGTCAAATTCTTTCTTTTTGCTTACACCTATCGAAGCTGTACGGCCAGTGTAGGAAAATGGCGGCCGACGTCAATTAGAATTTCTGAATTTGGGGTAAGTTTGTTTTATGTGTTCGTATGTCAAGATAGTTTTGCGAGAGATCATTTTTCAAACCAATAATCCTGTTTTCTTTTCTATAATCTAGATGCTGATATAAATGTCAGTCATCCCAAATTCAATCCTACCTTATATTGCACATCCACTCTGATGAACATAAATTCTGCAATTGGATTACTCGAAATGTAATTCCATTTATTTTGCCATTGGAAACCTATTTTTTTTGGATATTATTTTGCAATTACCATGCCTGGACGTACATAACGATGAAATGTACGACATTTAATTCTGCCTGATCTAAAATTTTATAACATATGATGCCAAATGAGTCACTTATAGGAAATTGTCAGTGACAATTTCTTCACTTGGATTTTTTTTCACTTGGACACAAACAAATTTCTTCACTTGGATTTTTTTCACTTGGACACAAACAAATTTCTTCACTTGGATTTTTATTGTAACATAGAGGGATCAAGATACAAATAGTCACGAGAATTTTAAAATTTAAATACATCTTCTACAACCGGATTCATTTGAAGATATTGCTCATCGAAGGAATCTCCTTATTCATGCTGCGAGTCGATATTGTTTAAAATGTTTACTCCATAGCTGTATGATGAGTTTTATCTTTATGATTTACTGTCTGAATATATGAATGTGAATCCATTATGTTTGAACCTAATATAAATTGGAATCATGATTTTGAGTATGATATGAAAGAGATTTTGTTAGGTTTGATTACGATGTAAATTCATGTTATATGTAAGTTTCAATCTTTAACATTATTTTTATAACAAATATTTAAAAATTTCACATTTGTATTCAATTTTCATTTTCCTCTTATAGGAAATAATTAGTACTGTAGAAGCATATTTCCTTTAAATCCCTTCCATGCCATTGTCCCCTCACCGATGTATGAGAATTGTCACTTGTCAAAATAAATTTGGGTGACAATAAGTGTCAAGTGAAATTAACTAGTACAAGTTTGAAGACCACTGCGTGTGGATGTGTGCACAGAACAAATAATCAGTGAACCAGGAGTATAGAAGCATCGGTGAGATCGTTTATAATACAGTCCACTACCTACCATCTAATACCCATCACCTGATGTTTTCTACATAATATTTTGGCCCTTCTAACCGAATTTGAAGTGTTTTTTTGTGTTATTTGTTGCGAATTCTGCATGTTGCGGTGGTTTCAAATAGTAATTTGTAGGTACTCAATTTTGTTACAATATTATGGTGATTAATTATCACATAATATTATTTTGTGATTATTGTGAGGTATAATAAGGTAACATATTAATGTTAATAACATTATTGTGAATGCAGTCGGGTAGAATAAAATACCACATTATTATTGATACAGTGAATTTGTGTTTGCATGCAATTATAGTTTAAAAGTAAAGTTTAAAGTTTTAAAATGGCTGATAACATTAAAGCAAGGATGTTAAATGCTATTTCTAGAATTAGGAATACATATGAATTAAGAGATCTGTGTGAAAAAGGAAATATCGAACGAGATGAAATATTTTTAGCTAGGTGTCAGAGAGTTGATGAATGGTATAAATTGGTCAATGAATTAAGTGACAGCTTGATTGGAATATATACTGATACAAAATGTGATACAGAGTTGAAAGAGTTGAGTGAAATAATTCAGAAATGTGACATTATGTATTTTGAAATAATGAGAATTAAAAATCGTTTATCTAATGGTGTGAAAATAAATGCAACTGATGTATGTAATAAAATTCAGAGAGCTCCTATAATAAATTTACCTGTTTTTGATTCCAACGTCGAAAATTGGAATTCGTTTCATGACATGTTTGTGTCATTGATTCATGATAATATTGGATATACAGACATAGAAAAATTTCATTATTTGCGAACGTCCATAAAGGGATTTGCATCAACATTTGTTAATTTACCACTGATTAGTGATAATTATAATATTGCTTGGAGTACATTGTGTGGACATTATACTAATACAAGATTACAATTTGAATATTACATGAATAAAATGTTTCAATGCAAATCTTTAGTTGGTGAAAATGTAGGGCAATTAAGCGAATTATATCACACATTTAATGAAAATATATTAGCTCTGTCAAATATGAAATGTGAAAAAATGTTAGATCAGGTATGGGGATTTATATTTATTAATAAATTGGATGAATCTACACGTCGAATAGTGGAAAGTAGATTAGATATTCAGGAAATTCCTTCAATAAATAGAATATTTGAAATAATTCGAAGTCAATTGCAAGTATTAAAATTTTCACGTCAGAGTAATTCACAAGTAAAGCGTAATAATTATAATCATAAATCAGACAAAGGGTTTGTAGGTAATATTCGCCAACTTGAATGCTATATGTGTAAGGGTAGTCATACGATACACAATTGTGACACATTTATTAATAAAACTGTATCAGAGAGAAAGGATATTGTCTCTAAATTGAAATTATGTTTTTGTTGTTTTGGAAAACATCTGATAAAGGATTGTAAGTCTAACAAAAAGTGTCAAACTTGTGATAGGAAACATAATGTTTTATTGCATACTGATAATTCATCGGTAGTAGGTATCTGCCATAAAGGGATTCGGGGTAATGAATCTATTGGTCAAGTGATATTAGGAACAATTATAGGATATGTCCAGGGAAAAGATGGGCAATTTTATAAGGCCAAGTGTTTAGTTGATTCTGGAAGTCAGGTTACTTTGATGTCTGGGAAGTTTTGTAAGAATATAGGATTCTATACAAAAGGGCATTCTGTATCATTGACAACGCTGTCTTCTACTAATATTAATGTAAAGGGTTCTATGCAATTTTGTTTATTTAATAATAAATATAACAAGTCGCTATTTGTAAAGAGTGTAGTGGTGGATGCGCTTCCATCAAACTTGCCTAGGAGAGATTTATCTCATCAGTGTAGAGTTTTGACTCAAGATTTAGAATTGGCAGATAATGAATTTTGGAAAAGCAGTAATATTGATATATTATTAGGTGCTGACATGTATGGAAAATTGTTTACAGGAAATTGTAAAAAATTATCAGAAGATTTATATGCATTTGAGACCATATTTGGGTTTGTAATTTTAGGTCAAGATTTTGTACATGATAACAATGAGTTGTTAACATGTTTTGTATCATCTGATGTGTTAGATGAAAAATTAAAAGGGTTTTGGGAAATAGAAGAGGTAAACACAGTATCAAGTAGTAGGAAAATGTCACATTCGGATGAGGAATGTGTTCAGTTATACAATGATTTACATTATCGTAATGACGATGGTAGATTTGTAGTACCGCTCTTATTAAAAAAAGATATTCACGTACCATGTGTTGGTACTTTTGGTTTTGCTCTTAAAAGATTAACTAATATGGAAAGAAAATTTTGTAATAATTTGGAAATTAAACTTGAATATACAAAGTTCATGAAGGAATATGAGATGTTAGGACACATGAAAGAAGTTCCTTTACAAGGCGATCCAAATGTATATTATATTCCTCATCACTGTGTTCTGAAACCTGATAGTTTATCTACTAAATTGAGAGTTGTTTTTGATGGCAGTTCTAATACGAACGCAACTGGTGCATTAAACAAATATTTACATGTAGGTCCAAAGTTGCAAAAGGATATAATCGAATTATTGTTAAAGTTTAGAATCTATAAAATCGGGTTTTCTGCTGACATAACTAAAATGTATAGACAAATATCTATCAGGCAAGAAGATAGAAGATATCAGCATGTATTGTGGCGAGAAGATCCGTCACAACCTGTCAAAGAATATGAGTTATGCACTGTGACATATGGTTTAGGAAGCTCACCCTATAATGCAATTCAAACAATAAATCAGTTAGCTTTGGATGAAAGTGATAAATACCCATTAGGTGCTAAAGCTCTTCGTAATAGTACATATGTAGATGATATTATATGCGGTGATCATAATATTGAAGATGCTATTATTTTACGAGATCAGTTGATTTCTATTTTACGAAGTGGTTGTTTTGAATTGTCAAAATGGGCAACTAACTGTCCTGAATTTATTCAAGATTTTAATAAATCTGATAGCAGTGTGATCTGTTTTGCTGAAGACAGTAATCATATTAAATTATTAGGAATTAAATGGGATTTTGTGAATGATGTTTTTAGTTATCAGGTTAAGAAAATTGATATTAAATATACAAAGCGTATGATTCTATCGGTCGTTTCATCTATATATGACCCTGTAGGATGGATCACTCTGTTTACATTTTTATTGAAAAGTTTCATTCAAAATTTGTGGAAAATGAAATTGCGATGGGATGATATTATTCCAGAATCCACGAAAGTCCAGTGGAATAAAATAGTTGATCAAATGTCTTTATTAGAGGAATTTAAATTGAATAGGTTTTTTGGAACTAGCGTTGATAGTCAGTGTTATTTAGTTGGCTTTTCTGACGCCTCTAATGACGGATATAGCGCTGTTTGTTATTTGGTTACAGAAGAATATATCCAGAAGAATTAGTTGGTCATACGTTGTGGATAAACGGTCCAGAGTGGCTGTTAGAACCTGTTGACATATGGCCACGGTGCGATGATTATATTGTACCTGCGCAATTGCCAGAATATAAAGGGTTAGTTAATCAATCTAATGCTTTAATTTCTGAAGATAAAGATAGATTAGGATTGTATAACATAACTAATAAATATACAAAGTTAACACGTGTAGTAGCTTGGATTTTAAGGTTTAAAAATAATTGTCTGTTGAATGTTAATAATCGCACTAAAGGAGATTTGTGTAATAGGGAAATGGAAATTAGTTTACAAGCAATTATAAAATATGATCAGAGTTTACATTTTATGAAGGATATTAATATGTTAAAATACAAAAATCAATGCGATAATCCTCAACTGCAGAAGTTGAATTGTTTTATAGATAAACAGGGACTTGTCAGAGTGGGCGGAAGAATTAGATATTCTGCACTACCCGATAAGATGAAATTTCCAATATTGTTGCATAAGCATAGTGAGTTTGGAAAATTATTGATAAATTATTTTCATATATCATATTTGCATGTGGGTCCCAGATCACTGCAACATTTAATACAACGGAAATATTGGATTGTTTCAGCGAGAAATAGAATTAAGTCTGTTTTGTCAAAGTGTCTTGTGTGTAAGCGATTTAGTATTTCACCAGTGCAGCCAATAATGGCTGACTTGCCAGCTATTCGGGTTACTCGTCATCGACCATTCATAAACGTATCAATTGACTTAGGCGGGCCGTTTATTTTGAAGGAAAATAAACGTCGCAATTCGAAAACGTATAAGGCATACTTTTGTGTTTTCGTATGTATGACTACAAAGGCCATACATATTGAAATTGTCAATGAATTATCTACTAGTGCATTTATTGCTTGCTTAGAGAGATTTGTATCTCGACGTGGTTTATGTACTACAGTATATAGCGATTGCGGAACAAATTTGGTTGGCACAAGTAAATATTTGACTGGAGTTTTTAAATTTTATAGTGACTGTATCCAGGATACAGATTTTCGAAATTTTTGTCTCGAAAAATGCATCGATTGGCATTTGAATCCTCCTAAAGGTCCACATTTTGGTGGCCTACATGAGATCAACGTAAGATCTATAAAGTATCACTTAAAGCGAGTTGTTGGCAACCAAGTGATGACTTATGAGGAGTTTAATACAGTATTGATTAAGATCGAGGCGGTAGTGAATTCTAGACCACTTGTTCCAATGTGTAATGATATTGACAGCGTAGATGCCTTAACGCCAGCTCACTTTATTATAAGTGAGGTATTGGTTGGTATTCCAGAGTATGACGTCACAGATATTAAATTGAATAGGTTAGATAGATGGCAGATGATCACAAGAATGTATCAGGATTTTTGGAAACGTTGGAGTGTGGAATACCTCACTTCACTTCAACAGCGTAAAAAGTGGTTCACTTCAGTGCCTAATATACAGGTGGGAGATTTAGTGTTAGTGAAACAAGAAAGGCTACATCCTTTACAATGGAAATTGGGAAGAATTGTGGCTACCATGCCAGGAAAGGATAATATTGTACGGGTGGTAAAAGTTAAGACAAAAGAGGGAATATTTGTTCGACCTGTTGTGAAAATATGTCCCTTAGATGTTTAATAGAAATAGTTAAGAATAATGTTAGTCTTATAGTTTTAGTTGGTTATTATAACAATTAAGTTAAATGTGTTTTCGTTATGACAGAAAGGTCTGTCTATTGTTTTCATTGATATAGTCTGTGAACTATCTTTTTGAATTTTTTTTTAATGTGAATTTGTTGTGGATAGTATGTTATTGAATTTTTTTTGTGTGTTTGTAATTTCATGAATTGGACAATGTGGAGTTTTATTTTGTGATGGCTGCATTAGTGATATGAGTTTGTTAAAGGTTAATTTTGTTTGTGGCCACCGTGATATGTACAATTCGTCAAATTTTGTTTAAAATTTGAGTGGGCGGTTATGTAGAAGCATATTTCCTTTAAATCCCTTCCATGCCATTGTCCCCTCACCGATGTATGAGAATTGTCACTTGTCAAAATAAATTTGGGTGACAATAAGTGTCAAGTGAAATTAACTAGTACAAGTTTGAAGACCACTGCGTGTGGATGTGTGCACAGAACAAATAATCAGTGAACCAGGAGTATAGAAGCATCGGTGAGATCGTTTATAATACAGTCCACTACCTACCATCTAATACCCATCACCTGATGTTTTCTACAAGTACTATCCAAACAAAGTTTGATATTTTGGAGTCATGTATTATAATTTTGCTTATACAATAAAAGTGTAAATATCTCAAAGTGCGTTGTCTCTCTATCTTCCTAATGCAGTACATCATTATCTCTCATATTCAGTTGATATTTTTATTTAATTTAATTTAATTGTTTAAATTCATTTTGTCTTCATATATATTCACGATTAAAACATGACCCTGAGATTAAAATTTTCACGAGTCTCATTGCCTCTATCGCTGACTGTTGGTGGAAGGAAGTGTTGGAGCATGTGTTGTGACCTGAATAAGTACGTTGAACCATTTATACAGGTCACAATCATATTAAAAACTGTTCCAATATCACACACCTTCTCACAGTATATAGATTATCTCAAAGTTATTTTTCTTTTATGCTTGGTAGGTATGATAATTTAAGGTCAAAACATTTTTTTAAAAATCTCTAGCAGTTTCTTTAAGACAAATCTTAATCTTAATATTGCGTTTGAATGATGTTTAACAATAAACAATATCTTTTGTTTTATTCTCGTTATCAATCTGTTTGTTGTTAAATATAATACTATGTTATCATACTTTGTAATCTGGTTGGTTGGAGGAAAAATATAGAAATAGGTACAACTCACCAAGCGAAAGAATGTGGGTGACGTCACCTGAGCACAAACCAATTATAGTGAAGAAATATACTCCGATTTGAACCAACCAATAATATTAATTGACATTCAACGTTGTGTAGCGTATTGCATGTCACTTTTACCCAAACATTTTCAACTAAGTTGTATCAAAATGTAACCTGCATTATTTAATTGTCGAGCTCTATATTGCAGTGAGTCCAAAAATTCAGATACTGCTATACCTATCCTGACCGCGTATTTATTATATGATAGTAATCAGTAATTTTGTCTAAGACCATACTTGATGGTATTTTGGACAATTTTAAAATTGTAAAATACGAAGGACACAAGGAAAATTACCAATGTAAAATTCGATGCTCAATATCTTGTGTAGGTAATTACAACGCAAAGTTTTGATTATTTCATTGAAAAATTCATGAGTACCGATCTCATACAAAAAAAAATTGTCTTAATGAATTTTTATGATATAATGTAGATTTGCGTAGATTAATTTATTAAAACAAAAACAATAATACACAAAAAATGCCTCTAACACAGCCTTGTAACGCTCAATCAATACGCATGGTAAAATTTATAAACCTGCGTACGATAGAAAAACATGTGCCTTGAATTTAACACGTATTAACAGAAAAAGTTTGCGTTGTTAAACCGTGTGTATTTGGAGGACACGTGCCTTGAATTCAACACAAGTTTTTAAGTGCATTAGCGCAACAAACTAGTGCCTAATTCGAGGCAGTACTTGCCTCCTAATCAACACGGAAAGGTAAATACGCCACCTGGACATGGCAGAGCACGCACAATAATAATGAAAACTTCCTTGCACCCTGCGCAAGTGACGAATTTATTGCCGTATGGCAATTTCTTCCAACTAACCAGTGTTACCAGCCCAGAGAAGCAATATTTGCGTGAGAAATAAATTTAAATAAATTTCTCCTCCGCTGGGAATCGAACCCAGGACGCCCGCACAGAAACCAAACGGCTCACCAACTGTGCTATGGCGGTCGGTTGTTAGTGAACAACAAAAAATATAAAAGTAAAATGGAAACTTGCCTTGTAGGTGGTATTTTCAGCTCCCTCTCGACATGTTCGTATATAATTTTAGCGTGTTTCTTGTTTTCATCCACTCCGAGTTGGCCGATGGACATAAGAAGACCGACAGCACAGGGCTCCGAGCTTCCTCCCCAAGCCATCTGGATACCACCCACGATGGAGCAGACGGAGTACTGAAAATTATTTCCAGTCTTCAAAAATGATTCCACACAGTTATTAATAAAACAAGTGGATTGCAACAAACACTATAATCCTCGGCCTTCGTGGCTCAGTTGGTTAAGTATCTGACTGCTGATCCGAAGGTCCCGGGTTCGATTCCCAGCGGAGACACAGTTTTTAATTGTGTTTTCAGTCTGGATCTGTGACACGATTAATATCATAAGTCTCCAGAATGTGGCAACTTGTTGTTGGGTGCGTGTTAAATTGATATTTGATATAGTAAAGTCTGATTTTTTTTAAAGTGCCAATTCTATACATAAACAAAAAAATGCATAGTATTTACGCATGTAAATGTATTAGTAGAATCGTGGTTGCTGATTGGTTTACACAATTTGGTGTCCTTAACAACAAACATCAACAAAACCGACAGTACATATCTATCTCTTGAAGTGTGCGCGCGTTTGATTTTTTATGGTGACCATGTGTTCTAAATTAGGAATTGTTTTCATTGATGATTTTTTATTTCTAACTTATGTATTTTATTTTTAGTTTAATATCGATATATAATTATTATTATAAACATGACGTGTTATCACCGTCTTAGTATAGAATAAGTGTCCATTATTTATTTGTATTAGTTACATAGTTATATTTATGTATGTGTGTTTGCCTCAATGAACTATTATGTAAATATTTTGTAGAATATAATTTATAATTTTGTAAAATAATATGTAACTGTTTATTATTATAAGGATTAATTACTTCCTAATAAAAAGTATCAAATAAATATTTTGTTTAAATATTACTTTCCCAGGAGATGCCCATTAACATTTGCAGAAAATACCTAATAATGTAGACCCATTAAATCCGCATGGTACCGGGGGTAAGTATAGGCATGAGTAGATTTGAAGGTTTTGAAGATAATGTATGCATGTGCAAGTTACAACCGTTTTATATCACGAAATGATAAAAAAAATCCCATAATATTTTTTTTCTTTTACACTATGGTCACCCTATGGGCTTTGGCACTTTTAAAAAAATCAGACTTTACCTGTTAGTTACCCGAGAAGTACTTAATATATAAAAAAAACTCAAATTCAAATTATACACGGAAAAATTTCAGCATTTTCATGAAATTAGTTGAATTGTTTTTGATTTAAATATATTATTAATTTGAAATATTTGACAGGTAAAAAAATTGAGAAGCACTGATCAGATATCCTTCAAAATCTAATGGGGTCCAAGTGAGTATTAGATATAAAATTCGAAAAGAATCGAATGAGTACCTCAGACTATAATCGATAAAGTAGAATAAACATCCTGTACATAGTACACAGAAAACAATGAAACTTTCAGAATACAATCTCAGCATGATACTTGTTGATAATCTGCAATATAAAAAAAATAACCTTTAAAATTACGAATTCATAACTCCCCAATATATCCCCTTGGGGTAGTGAGTAGTAAAAAAATGAAGTTATTTATCGTGTTTCTAAATATTGAAACCGACTATTCATTATCCCGAGCAAATGATCAAATTTGTTTTTTGCTTTGTTGGAATATGCGCAAACCGCTCCTCTCCACGACCAAAAGGCTCAAAAAGTTTGCCGGCATATGCACAAATATGAAATGCGTAAATTCTTACACTTTCTGGTTTCCCTAGCGCTTTTGCGATTATTTTCGTTGTTCGCTGTGCAAAGTCAGACGGGATTTTTTCGTTGGGAATATTTGTTTCGATCCTTAAATGAGGCATTTTTACAATTAAAGAAAATTATATCACAAACACAACACAAACGCGATAAACAACTTTCGCCGGTCAGAAGCAAATTCAGCAAATTGCACAATGCGCAAATTGCAAAATGTCAAAAATAGTAAACCATAGATGCAGTACTTCTTCTTCTTTTTTTATGGCCAGGCCATATCATAGTTGTCAATGTTTACGACCTTTTTCTGTAGGAGTAGATGATATTGATGAGACCTCTCGTCTACCACGAGGAAACATCAAGCCAAGGTGTGGGGATGAAAAGGAGAGACAAATGAAGGCGACACTTAAAAATTGTTTTAGTACGGCGCTTTTTTATTTATTATATTCACAAATGGTCTATGGCAAAAAAAAAATTAAATAAAAACAACAGACAACAAATAAAATAGAAACCCGTGGCATCTACCGAAACGAACTGTCAAACACACGCGAACACACGAAAAGACGCCGACCAGAATATACCGCCCCAGGGTACAGCGACATCCTTCCTCCAGGCATGTCACTGTCTTCCACGTGGTGACTGTAGTTCGGCGGGGCCCAGCCTCTGCGTCAGGCTAGCAGGTCTTCCTCGTGTCCGGCGTGGTTTCTTCTTCTCCTCCTGATCTCCTCCTCCAGACAGTCACCCATGGCTGGCTCTGTGCCCCACGGCACGCTATGACGGCGCATCTCGACAGAGGTGGCATACCAGCTGGGGCCTCACCGGAGGCGAACCGACGCCCCAGATGATTCGGATTGCCCCTCGTGGTCCAATCTGCGAGCCGCCGCGTTCCCTACGCGGTGGCCCCACACTGCGCTCTGCCTCCAACCTCCTGTTCTGTTGATGCCCTCATCTTGGTTCTGGGGCACCATCAGCGTCCATGCGCGTGACGGGTCCTGTCACACAGACCTCCTCGTGCTCTTGAAAATATGGCCGCCATCGCGACGCGCGTGTCGACCGATGATGGCGTCGTTCCGTTCGTTTACCACAGCCGTTCAATAAAAAAGATGTTTACACTACGAAATGTCAGATGCCAAGATAGATGTTCACACTGCGAGCGTTGGTTGTCAAGAGAGCGCGTCACTGACGCGTTGGCTATAAGCTTCCTTGTCGTTCTCACACGCCGTCAGCGGCGCTAGTAGTCTTCCGCCAAAATGTTGCCGTGGAAAAAATTAAAAATTATCGTTTTTCGGCAATAACAATATTTATTACTGATTATAGATTTTGAGAGTGGAGAGAAAGATACGTTGAGAAGTCTTACATAAATATTTCGCAACAAGAAATCAACGCTGCCAGTTTACAAAAGAGATAAAAAATAATTGAATTGGTTATATGACCCGGCGTGCCACACTATGGGTGTGAGACACCCGGACGGTTTTTAAACCAAAAATATTTAATGTTACCGCTTCCCTATACCCCCTCCACTCTCAGTAGCTGCAGTAAAAGATGCAAATATTTGGTCAACGACAATAACTTAGCAATTCGGTAACGGCCGTGTATGTGTCCTTTTCCTTTCATTGCTATAAATTGTTCTTATATTCATTCTTTTTCTTTTTATTTTTGTCATGTGGTTACTTTATTGCCATAGTATTATTGTACATATATTTTACACTACATAAAGTTAGGTGAAGATAAATAAATATTTATATAATAATTATAATCTCAATCTAAAACATTGCCAGAATGCATTTTCTAAAGGATAAACCAGAAATTTAGAAATCCATAAAGCCTTGGGTGCCTTACGAATATCAAGTTCTAGAATATTGTGCGTTCGTTATGATTGCAATAATGGGACCCAAAAAAAAACTCTTTATATAATGACTAATCTTGGTATAATTTATTTGTAAAAAATGATGAGAAATGAAAAAAATCAAATTTTAATCTTGAGTAATTTGGCTATTCTTATTAGGATGTTGAGAGCTTATGTGAGTTTTGAGTGTGCACTTTTGAATAAAAGCCTTCCCACACTCGTCGCATTTATAGGCTCTAATGTCCGCGTGAATTTTCATGTGCTCCACGAGCGTATTTTTCCTTCCATAAGCTTTCCCGCATACCTCACATCGAAACCGTCTTTCTCCTGGAAATAACAACATAATATTTGTATTTGCAAATATTGAAGTATTAGACAGTGACAGTTCATAATATTTTTAATGCCTACATGTTTTGTAAGATGTCTATGGATAATTTCGTGGAATCCATTTAGTTTAATCCATTCCCTTTTTTAATTTTTATTAACCAATGTAGTCGGGAGTAATAAATTCGAAATTTCAAGCTTATTTTTTTTATTGCAAATTATCAACTAGTATCATGCTGAGATTGTATTCTGAAAGTTTCATCAAAATGTTTCTGTGTGTGTGTGTGCTATGTACGGCATGTTTTTTTTAAATGAATATGTCCTTGTTAAACAAGTACATAATATACATCTTCCTACATTCCCTAAGTTAAGCATAAATGCTTGTGCTATAAGTGAACGAAATCGGTCGAGGCAGGATTCGAACTCGCGACCACTGAATTACTAGCCCAGCACGCTAGCCGCTCTGCCATAAATGTTAATTCTACTTTATCGATAATAGACTTAAGTCCTCATTCGATTCTTTTCAAATTTTGCAAATTTTAACTGTCAAATATTTCAAAGTGACCACAAGCTCAAGAAACAAAAAAATGTTATTTTCAAATTGGTTCAAAGGCACATCACTTTCATGAAATGGCATTGAAAATTATTAATTTTTCATAATAAAATATTTAAATCAAAAGGGTCACTCGCACATCCACCTCCCAAAATTTTCAGCCACCACACACCAACACCATTATATTTGCTCGGAAGACATATAATTATTCGGCACCTATATTGTACAGTGGAATGCCAGAGAAGATGAAATCAGTGAAAAACGCTGCTAAATTTAAGCAACAGTGCCTGTAATTTTTATGTGGTCGCCCTACATAGCAATAGGTCTGTTGCTGCTGTGTTGGGTTAATGGGTTGTTTGCCACCAGCTTGTGTGTCGTTGATTTATGTTTTGAGTGTTTTTGTTTTGTGATTTTATGCTTGTGTAATTTAAATGTGAGTTTGCTTCTCCCGACACAGGACATTCCTAGTGGGAGAGGCCAAAGTTAATATGAAATGTTGTTATCATTGCTATCATTTTATTATCATCAAATAAATAAACAAAATAAAAATAATTAAACAAACTCATTTCATTAAAATGCTAAAATTTTTGAATACAAAATTTGAATACTTTGTGAAGTGACTTGGTAGTGAGGATTTAAGCGTTTAAATTATTACTGTAATAAATTGAAGCTATTAGTTTTTATAAAAAAAATATATACCCGTATGTCGGAGCATGTGATTATTGAGACCGTTTTTACTGAAGAATTGACTTTCGCATAACGTGCATGAATAATTTCTCTGTTGGTGATGATCCCTCTTGAGATGCACCCACAGTCTCGCAGATCTAAAGTAAACTTTGTCACAGGTTGGACAGGGATACTTGCGCACGGGCTCTCCGTGTACATCCGATAGGTGCTTGTTCCTGTAGCTGTTGTCGGAGAATTTCATTTCGCAAAACTTGCACGAGTACACCTTCTCGCCTCTGTGCTTTATGCGTTTGTGTTGCAACATCGCGCTGCGGTTGGCGTAAGTCTTGTTGCAAACGTCACAGACCACCTTTTGACTGTAGTGCGTCTTGACGTGCATGTCCAAGTTCTGTTTCTTCAGCCACGCCTTGCCGCAAACGTCGCATATGTAGTTCGGAAAGTGCGTCGCGTAGTGCCGTGCTAACACACGTGGAACGTTAAACTTTTCTTTGCAGATCGGGCACTGGGTCGCTATGGGATCCAACGGAGGCGGCTGATTGTCTATGTCTTCCAGACCTCTCTTTCTCTTTTTGCTGAACATTCTGGCTATGTCCTCGTCCGAGAGGTCGAATTCCATTTTCTTTCGTTTGTTGGTGGATTTTTTACCCTTGGTGATCGTTTTTCTCGGACATCTTCGTTTGCATGTTTTCTTTAAGATGTCCTTAAGTATTGTGTCCTCCTCGATATCGTCTGCAACAGTGTCGTCCAAAAATGTGTCGTTGTCGAACGTTTCATCAGCCTCATCTTGATTTTCATTTGACTCAATAGAATTGTCCAATTTAATTGTGGTCTTATGAATATCTGAAATTAAAGAATTAAAGTAGAGTTCGAGCAATTTGTTTTTTTTATTGTTAATCAGCATAGAACTGCATCCATAGCCATATTTGAAATTTAATTTGGGATCCATCCCACATCTTACAATATTTTTCGAATCTGTTGCAGAATTTCGTTTATGTGGTCGGATACATCAATATTCTAGAATTTATCAATGTTTGATGACAATGACTGATGCAGTGCATAGAGCTTTCAACTAAACAATCATGAAATATTTTTCTAATATCATCGAAATACAATATTGTTTAATTCATACTTTGATAATCACTTTGTGGATAGCTATTTTTAAAGGAGAACACACTTAGGCCGATTGGATCTTTGTGATACCATAAATGTGTCTGTTCTCTCCCTGCACTTATTCACCCCGAACAAGCCCGAGTGGCTAATGAATGTCATAACGTCTCTGATGTCAGCAGACGCCATGTCCATTAGATCATCATAGAAGAAATTTCTCAAGGAGCTATTTCTAAACAGAGCAGGACAGTGACAGAGAAAGTGGACTTCAATCTCATCGTATTCGTCTTGGCATGTTCTGCAGTAATGAATTAAAACAGTAAGTTGAATAAGCAATATTTACTGAGCATACAATAAGGTATGCCTGATGGTGTTTAAGGTTCTGAACGACTTGGCTCCACACTACATTCAAGAACTGTGTCAAAAGAATGTTCCATCAGGAAGACAGCTTACATCGAGATCATCTGGATCACAGAGTACCAACTCATTAAAAGAATTGTACTCACTATGGTTTCAGTGTGAACAAGCCTTTAAAATGGACATACATGGAGCTCAGAGCATTGACACCTTAGGTAGACTACTTAAGACTGGTATGTTTCTGTTAGCCAACAAATAAGCTATAGCACCCTTGAAGTGATCTTGTATCACTCCAAGGGCGCTTTATAAATTATTATTATTACCGAGAGCGAGTTTATCGTGGAATGTTTCATCAGCGGCTTCGATCAATTTTCTAAACAGAAATGCGTCTCTTAAGCGTTCAACGCACGTTTCACATATTTCACTGGTTCTGTCTTTCACACCCAACCCCGACACCTGCAACAGTCAAAATTTTCATTTTGCATTAAGGGGGGACTGCTGCCAACGTACCCATTTTTCAATTTGGGTGCGTGTTAAATTAATATTTGACATAGTACCTGTTAGTTGCCCGAGAAGTTATAAATAAATATATTTTTTTAAATTAAATAAGACAAAAATTTCTAGAAAAATATGATGTGATGTCGCATTAATGCTTCAGGTTTAGTAAATAAATCTAAAAAAACATTTATTTTCCATTCAGCGCCATTGCGAAATAAAAGTTTTTTTGCTTTATTAACTTAACCTGATGCATTAATGCAACGTTACATCGTATTTTTCCAGATATTTTGATCTTCTTTAATACATAAAAAAATATAATGCTCTATACCTTATAGTTTTTTAGAAATTTAAGATAAATGTCAAAAATCGGGGTATGCTTATTATTTTCCTACAAGAATATATACAGAACATAATTAAAAAGTTAAGGTATATTTTTCTTTATTAATATCCAAACTAACTAGGTAATTTTTTTCAAAATGATTCGTTTTGTAGTAATGATGCAAATTCAAATTGAAAAAATAGGTACGTTGGCAGCAGTCACCATTTTAAAATGCACAACTCACAAACAATAAAAGTTATTTCTTGACAAACGATTACTTGAAATTAGGCACCTACAGGGCTATGTGTCATCGGCAGGGTTAACAATGCGTCAACACTTTAAGCGCTTGCGCAACATACACCAATATTGTCTTTTATCAAGTTTTATCAAATTTGAAACTTGTGCCGTGTGGTGTCTTAGTATTGTTTGATAATAATTTGGAAACACTATTTCCATCTATGAGAATGATAACAAAACTTTTATAACACCATCTATTGAGAAAATATTATCACTAACATATTATTTTGGTATAAAAAATGCAACATCAATAGACTAGCGTCTACAATCCGCATTTACCATTCCACATTCTGTTTCCGGTTGGCTCTCTGATTGATTGAGATCTCGTAGTATTAAGTCAAATGAGCTGTGAAATTTTATATTAAATGCGAAAAATTAAATAAAAAATGTAAATTTAATTTATAATAATTTATAATTCAATTTATAAAGCAACCACTCACACGAGTCACTATTATTATTATAAACAAACTTAAACCTAACCTAAGAATGATGTGGTATCACAAAGGGCCAAATTGGCCTAAGTGTGTTCTCCTCAAGAACTGCCACCCGCAAAAAAAAAAAAAAAAACCTAAGAATGCAGAAAAGAAGAGCTGGGACTAGACGCTACTCATCAATAGTTACTTCCATAGATTTTTATTATAATATACTAGATGTAGTACTCCGTGCAAAAAGTGAGTCATGGAATATCGCGCGTTTGACGTTTTGGTTGGCAACATATTTCAGTTTTCCTTACATTTCAACACATCCTAGATAACTGTTATCTAAATCTTGATAATTAAAATGTTTTTTAGACAAATAAATCCGAAAACAATTCACATTAGTCGTTATTCTCTATAGAAAAACGATGTGGTCTGGAACCAAAACGTAAAAAATCCCCCGGAAAAATGACTCACTTCGATTCATACAAAACTTGCTAACTACGACATGTTGTATATTATAATAAAAATCTATGGTTACTTCATCAAAACAGAGTTACTTCATCACTATTGCTTACTTTTATACATCAAAATATAGATCACCATTACTAAATTTTATATAAAATCAAGGATCACTATAACTTACTTTCATATCAAAGCACAATAGAAGCATTGTGGTATAGTTTTCGGATTCTCCATTGTGGTAATATGTCCGATGCATACTCCGCAGACTACTTTCATCATGACAAAATAGACAAGATCCTGGTGACAGGTCCGAGAGAAGGATCGTTATAGAACATGCCATTTCAAGGGACTAAAAAAATGGTTGTATCTTGATTGATATTCTTAGCAATAAAGAATTGGATAAAAAGGTAAAAAAAACTTGATAAAATAAAAATATAAATTGACCCAATAATGACATACTGAATTTTGAAAACATATTCAATCTGAATACTCGCGAGTTACAATAATCAAAAATGAACCAAAGTTAACTGAAAAATAAGTTATTTTCTGAAAATTAACCATATATTTTTCTTACTTTAATCAATTGTTTGATTTATAAGTTTTTCAGACAAAGGTTGTATTTTTTACTACTCGTTAATTATAGGGGATGTGACGATTTTTATTTTTGTGCAATATAAACCACCCAGTTTCACTCAATACAATTAATAGTTGAAAAGCCTATAGGTTATGGTACATTAGATTGTTTAAGAATGTATGAGTGTCACTAACAGACTATTAAATGTTATAATCAATATAACTTTATCGGCGCCATATGAAAAAATATTCATTTGAACGAAATATATTAACAAATAGAAAATATATTTTCTTTTTTTGACGTCCACCAATATTTAATATTTATTATTTTTGACAATTGTAAATCATAGAAAAAACAACTTTTCATTTCACATATTTTCAAAAGTGCGGTTATCACTTGGGTTATCATAAAAAAGACAAAAAAATATTTGAATTAAATCTGCATACATTTATGTTGCTATAATTATCAAGTTTTATTAATCACTAATTATAGGGTCTTTATTACTGTGAGGCACCGGCTTAGAATATTGCTTCCATTATTTTATATTATCATCATTTTTATTGTTTCGTAAGAGCCGAGTAATCGAAAATACAAGGCAATATGTCTCATATATTTTAGTTGAATGTTTCCTTTTTAGGTGATACGAGACTGGTGTGTAGGAATACACGCGTGTGTCATGATCCCTTTTATGAGGTAATGCACATCCTCCTACTGTCACTGTTTACCGTGATGGTATTTATTTAGAAAAGCTAACAGCTCATTTACATTTTGATATATCAATTTAAACTATTTTTAGATAATAAGACATCCAAAAATAAGCGTTCCATCAATTAATTCAAAATACTAACAATATATCAAAAGTCAACAATATACTTACACACTACACAATGAATGAATAATCATTAAAAGGTGATTTATTTATATAAGATGGATGTATATGGAAGCAATTTAATTACTTTGTAGTATTTTTTTGTAGATGTAAAAAGTCTTCAGGATCGTTCAATGTTCCTTAGTTTTCCTGTCGTGTAGTAACTCAAATACGCGATATGTTGTGGTTATTGTTGTAAAACAAATACTTTTTACATAAAGAAAATTACTAGTCGGGCAAAGGAGGACAAAGCAATATAATCAGTATAGTAATGGTTTATGTAACTTTTAAACACCACCACAAAAATGATCTTCATATTGAGATGTGGAATCACCTATATATTTAGATGTACGATAGTATCAAGGCTCTTTTGATGTTGTTTTCATTTGTGCAAGAAATTTGCATGATCATTATTTTATCTTTGTGAGTTTATTAGACATTACTTTTCATTAAACGACCGTACCGAAGACAGAAAACATTAATTTTCATCTATGGAAGTAGCTGTCAAAACATACAAGTCAAAAAATCGGAGAATTGGTTTACTAGTTGTTGTTTTTTATTCTATAATGTCAATAAAAAGGTAAATTTTATATAAAAAGTTTCAAATATGCATTGCCAAACTAAAACCGTTGCCAAATTTCAACGAAAACATATAAGAACCATTCATAAATTGAATTAATGGGCCATAGGTACAGGGCGTTCAACTACTGAATCACTCATTCCTATTGTTTTTAATGTGCATATAAGGGTTTATTAATGATTTAGATTAATTACGAAGAAAAATGTATAAAATTTTATTAAGAATAGTTGTCGTACTAAACATTTTTCGATATATGCAGTAAATATTGGTAGAAAATCAATTTATATATAAAATTTAAATATCACAATTGATAGAACATGTTATGGTGTAGTGTTAAAAGTAAAGATACAATTTAATTTAAGGAGAGTTGAAGTATTGGTGTCACCTTCTTTGAGATATTTTTGTTTTCCTTGAGATAGTTGTGGGCTAAGTTTTTCAGTAACTTAACTTTGCCTTAATACCCTAAATAATACTTCAGAAAAGAGAAGAGACATTAAAAACTTTTACAACACATTCATACCATCGCGCCATGTCCGTAATTGTGAAGGCAGATAGGACTAATGCCACACTATTCTATCATAACATAGATTTTTTTTGTCTCATTCACATCCATGCATCAATTTACTTATTTGCTGTTTAAATATAAATATTTGTCGGCCTTAGTGGCTCAGCTGGTTAGGTATATGACTGCTGATCCAAAGGTCCAGGGTTCAAAACAACGTCAGTTATTTTGGTTTTCTTATCTGCAAGTTGGTTTTCCTGTCTCTAACGCTACGTCCTACGTAGGCGATTCAAAGCGAACGCGATTGCGAAGCGATGCGGTGCGGATACAAGCGAATTCAATGCGATGCGGTGCGACGCGGCGGCTCTGTCCTACGTGTGCGCGAATCGTTCCCTCTGCCGCCAGCTACTGTTATGGATGTACGTATATAAAATACTCAAGAAGTATGTACGGCAGAGAAGTGAAACTAATATTGTGTATTTAGATAGGCATATTTATGGAGAATATCAAAATTTGTATGAAGAATTATGTGACCTTGAATTAATAAATGAGACTGAATTTACATCTTTCCGGGAAACATATCAAAATTTGACATTCGTGCAAGCGAGAGAAAACTTTGTGTGTTTTGAACAACATTCTATTGTAAAATAGCAATAATAAATAAATGTGTTTACTTGTAGTCCCATTTATTTTTGCCAAATCCTAAAATTCGCAGTTCGATAATTATAATTCTTTTGTCCCATAATATGGGACGTTCATGGACAGAAATTTAAATTTCTATTTCTGACATGTCAAAAAACAATGGCACCGCTTTCAATTCGCGCGAAAATATCAAACCAACTGATCGCGTTCGCATCGCGCCACGCCGCATCGAAAAATACTCGCGGTCGGTAACGTAGGACACTTCCATAGTTACCGACTGATTGTTATTTTCGCGCCGCTTCGCATTCGCTTTGAATCGCCTACGTAGGACGTCGCGTTAATGAATACCCAGCATTCTCATTTCCATAGCATTTTGTGTTACTGCTAAATTATGTACCATTCTGTTTGCAAACAAGAGTTTCACTGTCATACATCAGTACTTTTTACGTACAAATATTAACAATTTTTGGCTCTTTTTACCTACATTTTAAATAATCTGAATATTATGTTAATCTGGCACTCTTGTGCCTGAATTATTTTTTTATTTATTTATTTAAATAGATCTATATAATTACCATTCATAGCCTAATTTATATTGTTACATAATATAAACAATTTTTTCAATTTTTCATAATATACTTATATATTATGAAAAATATTTTCCATAGATTTTCTTAAAAAGACCTAAATTGTTTTCCTCTTTTATGTCCCTCGGTATACTTTCATATAATTGAAGCCCATTATACATTAGAGAATTCTGCGTTGAGACTTTATTTCGTTTGTCGAATCTAATATCTAAGTTTAGTTTGTCGATCGACAATTCTTGATAGAACTCCATTGTACGTTGATATGTTATAAAGATATAAAAATACTTGGTTATAGTTCTATTGTATTTATTAGATTATTGACGCGTTTCGTGCAAAGCACATCGTCAGAATAATGCTCTACAAGACTGAGACTAGTGGTTATATACAAAATTTACATGACAGGTGTATAAAAATGTTGGTTTTTGAACGGTTGAAAAGAAGTTATATAATGCAAATGAATCTATACAAATCTACGTTTTAATACAATGAAAGTAGTTGGGTCACTGGTTGTAGTCCCCTGTGTCCATTAGGTCTGTAACAAAAGAAAACGACAGCAGTAAAATTCGAAAGGTAAATAATATTGTATTTATTGGTTTATTGTTATCTTTTAAGTGTGGTTAAAACCAATGTATTTCATAGATATTTGGTAGTTATAATTATGAACAGCTTAATTTTAATCTTAATGCATTGAACAACAAAGGAAGGTATATAAGTGCTTCCCTCATCAAGCACAAGATTGTAATCTTTTTGATGAGGTACTGCAGGGAAAAACATGTAAGAATATTATTACTAGTGAATTTATATATTGATTTGTATTATAAAATATATTAAAAATAAAAATAAAAAATATGTCTGTCTAATCCATCGGTTTCAATAATGGTGAATATATATGATCAATTTGTTTATTGATGAGTAATTTTTGTGGATCCTTTTTTACTCTGTTTATTTCTAATATTTCTAGTCGGTCAAGTTTTCTCCCTTTTATTCCCCGATGTATTATATTTATATTAATCTAATAAATACAATAGAACTATAACCAAGTATTTTTTATATCTTTATAACATATCAACGAATCTAATATCTTCTCTGTTTCTTATGTCATACAGAGTGATATTCTTTATTATATCTAATTTTGGTTTTGAGATTTTTTTTGTATCATGCCATGAAGCATTTTATGTAGGTACCTATAAAAACTAAAACATGAAAGTGTATTTTTTGTTTGACAGACAATAGGTTCAGATCATTAAATATTTTTTGTATTAGGTATTTTTAATCAAACAAGAATGATTATGTTTCTACATATATAATATTTTTTATAAACTGATACGTACTTTTAATTTTAAACTTGATAACTCACCTCCCCTTTCTTTATTGCGGGTTTTTTTGAAAATCTCCCCATTGATACAATAAACAAAAATACCCAAAATAAAAATATACCCATAAATAAGCCTCATCCCTTCTGTACCAATATTTATTATTTGACGGTCAGTTTATACCTTAATATTCTATGGCCCGGTATTACAGTCGGCCCTCAACTCATTGAGTTTGTTAAACTCAAGATTAATGTTAAGGGGAGATTGAATCCATTTCCGTATTACAGTGCAATATGACATGTCAGTTAGTAAATCTTCAATTATAGAAATATTTTACTTTTACTGTGGTTATTATCTGTCACATTTTAAATAACCTCAAATAATACGAACTACAAAACGGGACGCTACGACTTGAAATACTATTGTTTTACTATATTTTGTTTCAGTTTCATTACTTAAAAATAATATCGTAGGACAGTAGGAAATGTGTGATTCTATTATCGTTTTATTAATGAGTAGACATTATTATATAAATGAGTAGACATTATTATATAAATGAGTAGACATTATTATATAAATGAGTAGTCATTATTATATAAAGGAGTAGACATTATTATATAAAGGAGTAGACATTATTATATAAAGGAGTAGACATTATTATATAAAGGAGTAGACATTATTTTATAAATGAGTAGACATTATTATATAAATGAGTAGATTATATAAAGGAGTAGACATTATTATATAAAGGAGTAGACATTATTATATAAATGAGTAGACATTATTATATAAATGAGTAGTCATTATTATATAAAGGAGTAGACATTATTATATAAAGGAGTAGACATTATTATATAAAGGAGTAGACATTATTATATAAATGAGTAGACATTATTATATAAATGAGTAGTCATTATTATATAAAGGAGTAGACATTATTATATAAAGGAGTAGACATTATTATATAAAGGAGTAGACATTATTTTATAAATGAGTAGTCATTATTATATAAAGGAGTAGACATTATTATATAAAGGAGTAGACATTATTATATAAAGGAGTAGACATTATTTTATAAATGAGTAGAAATTATTATATAAATGAGTAGACATTATTATATAAATGAGTACTCATTATTATATAAATGAGTAGTCATTATTATATAAAGGAGTAGACATTATTATATAAAGGAGTAGACATTATTATATAAAGGAGTAGACATTATTATATAAAGGAGTAGACATTATTATATAAAGGAGTACATTATTTTATAAATGAGTAGACAATTAGTGATGGATTAGTGAGATTGTACTGTAATATAATATGAGATTTTGTTAGTTAGTAAATTGTTAGTAAATTGTCATTGTTTTAGAATATACCACATGGCTAAAACAAAAGACATATTGAAATCAGATCTATCTCCCGGTTGTTGTGTGTTCTGTGAAGATGAAGACAACCTACAAAGTATGCACAAGCATTATCTCTACAATGGACACTTGGAGAACTACACCAAGATGTTGCTTGACTGTTTCAACATAAAGGTTGGTGCATCATCATATCCTGGGAGTCTAATGCTGTTCGTTACGGACAATGTAGTCAAAATTATATAACATATCTCACAATTTGGAGTAACCAGCAATAGGTGTGTGAGTGTGCATTACCTTAGAAAAGGAATAAAGGACAGTTGAATTACTTTAATAATATTCATGGTATCGGCGGTTATTTTGTGGTATTCCATATTTAAAATTTTAATTAAGTTTAGTTAAGAGTGTGACTGCTGCCAACGTACCTATCTTTTAAATTTGAATTTGTATCATTACTACAAAACGAATCATTTTGAAAAAAATAACCTAGTTAGTTTGGATATTAATAAAGAAATATATACCTTAACTTTTTAATTATGTTCTGTATATATTCTTGTAGGAAAATAATAAGCATACCCCGATTTTTGACATTTATCTTAAATTTCTAAAAAACTATAAGGTATAGAGCATTATATTTTATTATAAATTAAAGAAGATCAAAATATCTGGAAAAATACGATGTAACGTTGCATTAATGCATTAGGTTAAGTTAATAAACCAAAAAAACTTTTATTACGCAATGGCGCTGAATGGAAAATAAATGTTTTTTAGGTTTATTTACTAAACCTAAAGCATTAATGCAACTTCACATCATATTTTTCTAGATATTTTTGTCTTCTTTAATCTAAAAAAAAAACAAGTTGAACTACGCCTTATATTTTATTAAAAATATAAGATAAACGTTGCAAATCAGGGTATGCCATTATTTTTTTACAAGAATTTATACAGAACATTATCAAAAAGTAAAGATATATTTTTCTTTATTAATACCCAAACTATCTAAATTATTTTTTTCAAAACGATTTAATAAGAAATAATGATAGTATATCAAATTGAAAAATAGGTACGTTGGCAGCAGTCCCCCCCTTAAGCGTAGTTATGTTTAAGAATAGCATTATTTTATTTTTATTTATAATTGAAATTATCTCTGAAATGAATAAATGATTGCAGATCATCGGATTGGGTATTGAGGACACGGAAAGTGAGATATGTGGAAGGTGCGCTGCTCGTCTCAGAGATGCTTTTTTATTCCGGAAACTAGTAGAAGCTGCAGACGAATCCTATCGTGAAGTTGTCGATGCTGGTGAGCTTGATACAGCAGCATTAAAAAATGCAACATTTAGAGATTATGATAAATTGTAGGAGTACGATTCAAATACAGAAAAATAATTGAAAAACCAAGTTTACGTGAAAGGATTTTTAGTTTAACTCCTTTTTTAAATCATGTAAAATATTAATGCTGTTCTGATTATCATCATTCAAATCTGATAAATAATAATTCAAATATGATTATATAGTAGAGTGTATCATTTTTAGTTAATAACATCTAGGTTTTTTTTGGAGACATGTGTTCCATGAATACAGGTTGCGTCACTAGTTGTATAAATTATTCATACATTACCTTATAACAGGAAGCATGACTCATGCGTATTTACTCACACATTAGTCTCGTCTAAATTATTTTTTACCAAAATAAAGACAATACAATCAAAAGCATGATACCATATTCTATTATATAAGTATCTAATTAACAATTATTATACTAACAATTATATCTCTAATAGGTTGCTTTGACTGGTGTTTCCATCCAAGTTCTTTGCAACTACTTCTCCGTTGCTTGGTGCCACCAAGTTTCCCCTCATAAATATTTTTACTCCCTTCTTTAACATGGCTACGTGAGGACACCAGTTTTTAAGATTTGGGTCCATTATACTCTTCCAGACAAGCACTTTATGTAGCGTCGGGGAGGGTTTGCAATCTACTCATGAAAATATTAGTCTTAAAAAGACCCGGGTTGTAATAATTTGGGAGATCGTTCCACAGTCGGGCCGCTATGCAAACAAAGGTATTTGAGAAGAGAATGGTTTGTGTATTTTACATACTTACTTGTATTGAATAAATGAAAACGAATTGTGTATTTTCAGATATAACATCCGAGCTGACCACCGAAGCAGAATCAATAGATCCCTTTGTCACTCAACAAGACAGTAAAATAAACAATGTATTCCAGGCACATTTCGAGAATGAAAAAAATGACTTGCAAGACGGAAGCATTAGCGACGCGGAAAATAATTACGACGACATGGGATGTGTCGATTTCGCAAACTTCGAAAACGACATTACCGCCGAAATAGCGGACGTCAAATACTCCAAGAAAAAAAAGAGTAAAAAGAAAAAAAACCAAAGAGGGATGAGAAAGAGGATCCGCAAGAGAGAAACCAAAGAGAGCGAACCCAAGATTGTGCCACCTCCCCTGGAACGTTTCTCTACCACGTGCCCCGTGTGCGCGGAAAAATTTCAATCAGTGGAATTGCTCCGAAGACACTACGCCACTCATTTCCCTCACTACATCTGCGACGTTTGCGGCAAGGCCTTTTTACAGAAGAGCGCCTTGCAGTGTCACATCAAAACGCACGTCGTCAAGAGACACCCCTGCAAGCTGTGCGATCAGGTCTATGCGAGTCGGAGCGGCCTCTCGAACCACGTGAACGTCAAGCACAAGGGCTGGAAGGGGACCCACCGCTGCAAGATATGCAAGGAGAGCTTCGCGAGCTACTCGGACATGAACAACCATTACGCCGACGTGCACGGACATCCAAGACGGGTGTACACTTGCCTCACCTGCAACCAGACATTCGCCAATTCTTCCAAGCGGTCGGTGCATATCAAGAAAGACCACCTGCAGCAGAGAAACTATCCCTGTTCAAAGTGTGACAGAAAGTTCTTTGACAAAAAATGCCTCACTGACCATATGTTGCAACATACAGGTAGGTACTATTATAATAATAATTAACATTTTAACATTCAGTTCATGATTCCCGGCAAAAGACCAAAAGGGCATCCCAAAAGATAATGGAAGAGCTTGGTGGCGGTTGATATACTGGCATATAATGTTTCTGAGGATGATGATTAGGATAGAATGAAGTGGAGGTTAGCTTTTATCCCACCACCATGTGGGATAAAAGCTAAGAGAAATAAACAATTAAAATACCGGGGTCACCACTTTGGGTATTAGGATAATATACATGTGGGATGGATTAAAATGTGTGTTCAGATTGTACAAGTTTATTTATTTAATATTGCTTCTTGGGCAACTAACAGGTACTATATCAAATATTAATTTAACACGCACCCAATAACAAGTTGCCACATTCTGGAGACTTACGATATTAATCGTCTCACAGATCCAGACTGAAAACACAATTAAAAACTGTGTCTCCACTGGGAATCGAACCCGGGACCTTTGGATCAGCAGTCAGATACCCAACTAACTGAGCCACGAAGGCCGACAGGAGTTGTTTAATAAACGGCGGCTCAAGAGAACTGCCTGGATCTGCCATTGGTGGGTATATATATATAGGCAACCAGAGGGGCTGCCTCTTCATGTCCTCGACAGTTCTCATAATTATTGCAAAAAAGAAACATAAAAATATTAGTAGAGGGACTTTTGATGTGTCAAGTATTTGGATCAGTGAATTGTTCGCGATTGATCAACATATTTGTTTCATTTTAATAATAACTCGATTATTATAATGTTAAATTTATTCTAGGTGAAAAAAATTTTCATTGCGATGTGTGCGGAAAGTCGTTTGGCCGTCGGATGACTCTGATGGGACATCTGAAGATTCACATCGGCATCAGGAACTACAAATGCGAGCAGTGCGGGAAGGCTTTCATACAACAATCCACCCTATGTCAGCATGTTAAGAGACACACTGTTAAAGCCATGTCTTGTTGAAAAAAATCCTATGCTAATTTCGATTTCAGATCCATTTTTATTAAGCGGCGATGATTTGTTTTTATTTATATTTTAACTACTTAGGAAGTATGTTTCAGTATGGTGGAAGATTGGAAAAAAATATATTGAATGAAGGCAAATGGCAGGTAACGGCAGAGTGAATGGTGCATTAAGATAATATGTAATGGCTGATCCAATTATTTCGTGGCAAGCCAAGCTCACAATACTCAATGATATCATCGTCCTGACCCTTGTGTATGCATGGACAAGGCAGAAGACGCATGAAAGTAGAATTATTGCTGTTGAAATGAGGTCACTAAGACGAATGTGTGGTAAAACGATGTACAATAGAATGAGAAATGATGATATTAGGCGATAATATATGATTTAAAGAGATATCGTAAGTAATATGAAAATAAATGCCTTAAGATAGTTTGGCTACATAGGAAGAAAGAGTTATGATTGTCTGACAAAAAAATATATGTATAGCTGATAAAAGAGGAAGAAAAGTAGAGTAGAAAAGTTGGCACAGTCACATAAATGGGATTTTGAAGAATGGATACATTAGAAGTTTACTTATCAAGTCCGGAAAATGGAGTGATGGTATGGTAACTATTATACATATGTTTTTATATTTTAAATATTTATACTGTACATTTAACTATTAACCAAGTGTAAAAATATATCCTTTTTGTAAAATAAAAGTCAAACTATTCTAGTCATTAAAATTTAAGCAAGTAAATGTTTAAAAAGTATACAGCATTTTATTTTATATCCTTATTTAATAACAAGAATTATTCTTCAAAATATTCTTAGGTAGGCACATGTTTTTTGGCTTAATTTTGGTAAGTTATATTGGAAAAGAAATTGGGGATTATATTTTATAAGTTTAATGATTAAATATTTTGTTTCCACAATCAATCAATAATACAAATGTTATATTTTTAGTAATGTAAAACAAATTAAGCTTTGAGACGAAGCTGAAATACATTTTTCCATTGGAGACAACAAGAAGTACTGTTAAGATTAAAAAGAATTTGACAAGGGTTTGATAAGAGAACTTAGTGAGCTCAGGGGCGTTGCACAATGGTACAAAGTGATCATGTTAATTAAGGGATAACATGTTGTAAACCCTGTATGTGTTTGACTCCCACTTTTCTTTTATGAAATAATAATTTCTACTTTTTCATAATGGAATCAAAGGATCATTACTTAATTTAATATTGAAATTCTGGGTATGTAAGTATATTTTATTAAATATTGATAAAAAATATTATGGTATATATAGTTTAATATGAAAAAACAACCTTGTAATTCTTTTACAAAATCATCTATGAAAATAAAAACGTTCATCTATGGAATTCAACTGTCAGTGTCAAATATCAACAGAATTATAAACAAAATGAAAATATTGTATTTTTTTATATTATAAAATATGTTGTATTATTGAATAGAACAACAATTAAATAAAATGTCGCCGAAAAGGTACTGATTTTAGTTTCAATAGCGTAATATTAATATCGATGAAATTAAATTCTACCATATTTATTTGCTCCTATCATAAAACGCCAGTAATCCAAGAGCCCATTAAATAAATATTATCCTTCTAAATTGTATTTATAAATAGAAAATTGAACTAATATTGGTTTTATGAAGATATTTCTAAACACTTCGTAGAGATACTGCATTTTTGCAGATTTGACGTATCAAAGTGAGCAAATTGCTGTTTTTTCATAACAATCCTACAAGGATCCAAATACTACGGTTTTGATTCCAGAAATAAAGGAAATTTAATGAGATTGATATATTAAAAATACCATATATATTTTAGTGAATAAGCATTACTTACACAATTTGAAAATTTAGCATAAATTCCCCTAATGAAATGATTAAATATATCCTTTTTTCAGTATTTTTTTAATTGCTCCATAACTATATACATGCATTGTAAAGAATTTTTTTTTATTCTTAGAGTACATAAAATCAATGTGAATGTTCGAGAAAATGCAAAAATCAACAAATTTTGGGTTTCCGGTCATTTGAATCACAGATAAACTCTTTTCATGACCGCATAATAGTTACCCTTACTAACTTCCTAGTGCATTTGTCGGTTTTAATGTATAATAATAATAATAATGAACACTTCCTTGTGGCGAGTTTATTGCCGTATGGCAATTTCTTCCAATGAACCAGTGTTTCCAGCCCAGAGAAGCAATATTTGCATGAGAAATGAATTTAAATAAATTTCTCCTCTGCTGAGAATCAAACCCAGGACGCCCGCACAGAAAACTGAACTGCCTACCAACTGTGCCACGGCGTTCGGTAATGTATGATGCTTTCAGTCACTTGGTCAATTTAGATAGCATTATTTACCTTTTTTACACTTAGGCTAATTGGCCCTTTCTGATACCACAATGGGGCTGTCCTCCCCTTACTTATCCACCCTGAACCTGCCTGAGTGGCTAATGAATGTCATAATGTCTCCGATATTGGCTGACACTATGTACGTTGTTAGATTATCATAGAAGAAACTTCCAAGGAGCTTCCCCTATTTTTAGAGAGAGCAGGACAGTGACAGAAGAAGTAGATCACAGACTCTTATTCGTTTTGGCATGCTCTGCAGTAATGGTACGCCTCCAGCCCCAGCCTTCTGGTATGCTTTCCTATGAGCCAGCGCCCCGTTAATACTGATATGACTCTGGCGAGTGAGTCTCTTCTGAACGAGAGTATTTCTCTGGTTCTTCTGAGATCATATTTTGGCCATGTTTGATTGGCAATGGAGCATGTGCTTTTTTTAATGAACTTTACAGCTTCAAGTCGTATTTATTTATTTAATGTAGCTTCTCGGGCAACTAACAGGTACTATGTCAAATATTAATTTAACACGTACCCAATAACTAGTTGTCACATTCTGGAGACTATATTTATCGTCTCACAGTTCCAGACTGAAAGCACAATTAAAAACTGTGTCTTCACCGGGAATCGAACCCGGCACCCTTGGATCAGCAGTCAGATACCCAACCAATTGACGACAAAAATAATATAAAATTACATTGATTCAAAGTGCCAATTATAAAGATCTTATTTAATATTATGAATATTTTGTTTGGGTTACTTAAAAACAAAAAAAATTACTGAACCTACATATAGCATTGCAGGAGGGTTTAGGATATAGGGGGGAGGAGAGGGGTTTGCTCCCAGACCAGACCATCTCTGGTTAGCACAGGCAGCTATTTTCTCACTGACCCGGAGTTCATATGTTGCTATGGGGACTCCAGGTCTAATGCTTAATAGTATTTAGAAATCACAGGGTACCTGTTCAGCCGAGTTCATCTGTCTTATTTATATGCCTTCTTAAGATATTATTATGAGATATCAATTTCATTTCGCAGTTATGCACCTAAATGTATTTGTTTAAAAGATGTAAAAATTAATTTTCAGTGAAGGGCTTATAACAAATTCTCCAAAGCAGATATTGAAGTCGGATCTTTCTCCGGGATCGTGTGTAATATGTGATGCTGAAAGCCATCTACGCAGTATGCACGAGGACTACACTCACAATGGAAGTACAGAAAATTTATCTTCAATGCTAGCTATTTGCTTCAATATTAAAGTTAGTATTAAATTATATATCTCAAAAATAAAACAACTGATGATATATGTACATAAATTAATAAAATGTATTGAATTGATCGTTGTGTCTCGTTTACCTTACATCAATTGTTTATTTGTTTATTGTTTATTGTATTTTATCCCCCCTAGTTTCTTTACAGAACACTTGGGTTCATCGTTACATGGTTCACAATATTATGGTCACAATAATTGATATAATACATTGAAATAACATGACGTCATGGTTTAACAGAGTACATATATAGCATATTACAGAATAAATAAAAAAATTAAGAATAAAGAGAAACAAATAATATGTATACAAAATAAGCAATTCGGGAAAAAAAGAAAAAAAATGAGTGCTAAAAGGATGTAAAGGGTCATACTAGCACCATGTCCTACTAGCACAGTTATTTAAGATAAAAGTAAGGTACATAGCATTGAAAAAGCAGAAAGAATACAAGACAACAACGACAAACCAAACAAATACACATATATAATAGTTAATTAATTAGTATGTTTAATAATATTTTAAAAATGAATTAAATGTGAGCGAAGTTAAAGATTTGACATATAAGGAGTGGCTTGAAGCTTTGAGACTGACAATTCTTGAAGAAAGAAGAATGAGAGCGACATCCAAAGTGTTGAACAATCATTACGACTGTCCTGAACTGCCCCATATATACACTCACAATCAAAATGAACACTTGCATGACCATAGTCTGAAGTTGAATACAAGTGTGTTTTCTCAGAATCCACATAAATACATCCTGAGTAACAGAGTGGTGGAATGCTTGGAACAGGCTGCCCCAGGATATGGTCGTTGCTGATAGTGTCAACACTTTTAAGAACAGACTAGAAGGATCGCGATGACATAGTGGACTCATTCAAGTATATCAGCTTTGGCTGCTTGGCAAACCAAATAATAATAATAAATGTTTTTTATTTTTTCAGTTGGTAGGATTGTATTGTTCGGACGAAAGCAGTGAGATATGTGAAACTTGTACTACACACTTGAGGGATGCCTACACATTCAGACGGCAAATAGAAGCTTTGGATGAAACATTTTATCCGGAAATTTCTCTAGGTAAATAAACTTTGATATTTTATACTAGCTACGCTAACGGACATCTCCGGAGACAGTCAGTGGTATTTGTGAAATCAAAGAATAGATAGGACGCTAGTTAATGATTTGGCATTCTTTATGTAGAGCTAGTTCCATTTAGTTATACCTCACACCAATACATTTTTACTATTTTGTATAACGCATGTTATTTATATCAACAACAACATAATTAACTATGGGCCGGTATTACAGTCTTAGTTTAAGAGCTAAACTCAAGTTTTATAAAAATATAGCATATTACAGTGTCCGTTTAGGCCTAATCTTCCCTCAAATACGTCACAAAAACGACAAATATTTAACTCAACGTTTCTGGCGGATTAAGTACTTAACGGTGAGTCAACTGTCATTTGCTAGGCAACGCGTGTAGTTTCAGTTTTCTATCACTAGAGGCGTTAGTTGTATCGACGGTGGCGCCACACAACAAAACAAACTGACAGCCATATTAAAACAAACATGGGCATTTAAAAAGCATTATTTTGGTGAAAAAAAAATAAATTTAACATGTTGGATAATAAAACAATAGTATTTAAAGTCGTAGCGTCTCGTTTTGTAGTTCGCATTCGTACAGTCGGCTCTCAACTCATTGAGTTTGTTAAACTCAAGATTAATGTTAAGGGGAGATTTTGAATCCATTTCCGTATTACAGTGCAATATGACATGTCAGTTACTAAATCTTCAATTATGGACATATTTTACTTTTTCTGTGGTTATTTATCTGTCAAATTTTAAATAACCTCAAATAATACGAACTACAAAACGAGACGCTACGACTTGAAATACTATTGTTTTACTATCCAACATGGTAAATTTTTTTTTTTTCACCAAAATAATGTTTTTAAATGCCCATGTTCGTTTCAATATAGCTGTCAGTTTGTTTTGTTGTGTGGCGCCACCGTCGATACAACTAACACCTCTAGTGATAGAACACTAAAGCAACACTCGTTGCCTAACGCCTCTAGTGATAGAAACTGAAACTACACGCGTTGCCTAGCAAATGACAGTTGACTCACCATTAAGTACTTAATCCGCCAGAAACGTTGAGTTAAATATTTGTCGTTTTAGTGACGTATTTGAGGGAAGATTAGGCCTGAACGGACACTGTAATACGCTATATTTTTGTAACACTTGAGTTTAGCTATTAAACTAAGACTGTAATACCGGTCCGTAATACGAAAATGGATTCAATCTCCCCTTAACATTAATCTTGAGTTTAACAAACTCAATGAGTTGAGGGCCGACTGTAATACCGGGCCATAGTCTTTTGAAATGATAAATCGCATCAGAGATTGGATTTATGACAGGTATTATGGTATTGGTTGATCTGTGTGTGTGTTTGAGCTATTGTGGTATATCAATGAACAAACCAATGCAATTAAACACTGTTTATTTTACATTAATCAATATATTTATAATAATTATAATAAATTGTTTTGCTTAAATTTCGCACGCGTATTCTATACAGATAATACCTAGTTTGACATAGGGTGAACGCTTTCAAGGTTGAACGAAGAATAACCGAAGATTTACGACAACTAACGACATGACCCTATATTTACTGTCGTTGGGCAAGTACAATACCTATGTCCTCAGTGGTATCAAAATACCACAGCTAAATACCACCACCTCCTATGTTGAGGTGGTGGTTGTGAGTGAAGAATACTGTGATTGTGTGCCTATTTAATGTGGATTGGGAACTATCACCTCGTTCATAATTTCAATATATCACATAAACTTTCTACTTATAAAAGAAAGCACGACAAATGCGCTTATCTCTACACACCTTCTCGTCTCATCTCACCTAAATATGTCTGATATATTTTATTCTCATTTTTTATTTTTTTCTGAACTGTGTTTTACTTGCTTCGTTTTATTCTTCTTTTTCTTTAAAATACCACAATTTGTGTAATCAATATAATTTTAACACACATATTTTGCAATTGATGGGATGGGTGGATGGCAGAGCGGTTAGCGCGCTGGGTTAGTAATCCAGTGGTCGCGAGTTCGAATCCTGCCTCGACCGATCTCGTTCACCTATAGGACAAGCATTTATGCTTAGTTTAGGGAACGTAGGAAGATGTATATGTACTTGTTTAACAAGGACATATTCATTTTTTTTAAAAAAAAAAAAAAAATTATTTCTTGTTAAAGTCATTTTTGTAAATGCTCAAATGAGCGATGAAACTGTAAATAAATAAATAAATAAATAAAAAGGCACTACATTCAGAATGTGTGGTGAACCTCATTGCTGAACTATGTGAGATTTTAATGTTTCAATCATCCAGCTCATGACACCCAAAAAACGATGAATATAGAAGTGCAGTGAATATTTTAGAATATTTTTTTTTTTTTTTAATTTAAAGAACACTTAAAAAAATTACATTCATAAAATACAGAAAAAGATAAACAATAAAAAACACAAGTTGTCCTTTACCTGAGTGCAAGCAAGACTTTGTTTTTTGTGAAGTTTGTGTTACCTATTGGGATATGAAATAGAGTAGATTGTCGTGTTGACCTAGTCGGTGCATGAAAGTTGATTAGTGATGAAAGAGATGAGGAGTCCAGGAGGCCATTTAAAATTTTATACAGCATAAGTTGGTCAGCACATGATCTTATTTCATTTGTTACAGATGTCTTTATGGAAGACGACAAGGCAAAATATTCAGACTTTACATTCGCAGATGCTGACGACGATAACTATTTGTCTTTGAAGTCTGAAAACGAATGCGACACTCAACCCAAACTCAAAAAGGCCAAAGTGAAGAAAAAAAAGAAGCTCAAGAAGCAAGCCATCACACCTGGAGCCCCGCAACAGTTGAAGCCGTTTTGCACAACGTGCCCCGTTTGCATGCAAAAGTTCAACGTGCCCCGAGATCTGACACGCCACTACGCGACTCACTTTCCCAACTTTGTCTGCGGTGTCTGCGGAAAGGCGTGGCTCGACAAGAAAAGGTTCACCGAGCACGTCAGGAGGCACGAGAATCGGAGGCACCCCTGCGACAGGTGCGAGCAGACCTTCGCCAACCGCAACACGCTCACCACGCACGTCAAGCTGAGACACGAGGGACTCGCCGGTCTCCACCGCTGCAGACTCTGCAAGGAGAGATTCATGAGCTACTCGGAGAGAAACAAACATCTGACGAGCGTCCACGGTCAGCCGGCTCGAGTCTACACGTGTACGATGTGCGAGAGGACGTTCGCTCAGACGTCGAGGCTGTCGGAGCACTTGAAGAAGTGCAGGCGGCAGAGAATGAGTCGGATTTGTAGCTTCTGTGATACCAAGTTGAACAATAAAGATGATTATGAATGCCACATGTTTTTGAATCATCCTGGTAAGAATGAATATATTACTTTACTTTACTTTTTGTATGGCTACGGCTTTTCCTGCGCCTTTGGCTGCGTCATTGAGTAGTTCCCTTCTACACTCTTGGCTCCCGTTCGGCCAGCCACTTCACAGCTTCTGGAGTCCCCCTATGGATGTCCTTGCATCCAGTCTCCTTCATACCTCCGTATCGGGCACTCATCTACTAGATGCTGGATAGTTTGGCTTCTTGCTCCACAGTCACATTCCGGAGAATCCCTTTTTCCCCATTTCCACATTTGGTAGTTACATCGTCCTTGACCTGTATGAATTCTGTTTTGCTGAATCCAAACTTTTCGGGGAAGGTTATAACCTGGGACCCTTTCGTTAGGGTCTAGAATAATATGTTTGTTTAATACCAGGTCTGAATCATTCCACCTCTCTTTCCATGCTCTAGGCAAGTTGAATTCGCCGAGTAGCTTCAACCAAACAGGCTTTCTGGACTTCAGTCGTTGTCTTGGTGGACGGAATATATCTTGAAATGCGGGAATCGCGGGATTCTTTTCAATCTTGGCAAGTTCTCTAGCTGTAGCCTGGCTCCTGCGCAAATCAGGAGGAGCAATGTTCGAAAGCACAGGGAGCCACGGGAGTGCAGTTGGCCTTACACATCCGGTGATTGTAATTATTGAATATATTGATTGATATTGAATATATTGATTATAGATTGAATATATTGATTATTATATAAACATGTGAAGTTAATAAGTTAAGTTTTTTTTTCTAATTGGTATACCCACAGACAGGCTATGCCTTGTGGGATTTTTGTGTGTACGGTTGATTTATTATAATTGATATTATGTTTATGTATATTGTATGTTAACCGTGTACCAAATCTTAAATAGATAAATAAAATAAATGAATAGATAAAAAGATGTAAGAATAAAAATATGAAACCAACACATGATAATAATTTTCATGTAGCTTTTTTGGAAGTAGTAACCAGGGTGCTTTCATCTTCACCGGGGAATAACAATAAAATGAGTAGGAACGGAGGAGAAAATATCATCAGGTGTTAACAGATAAAAATATTAGACAAGGTTTAAAGATGCTTCAACAATACTCGAAATAGTCGAAATTCATATTTAAATACTCAAACAAAATATAGACGTTACTATTAGACTGCTCAGTAATATCCATTAAAACTACAATCCACACTTTTTAAAATTGACTTATTTTGTACACTTCAGTCAGTGCGGATTGATTAGATATATATGCAGATTATCAACTAGTATCATGCTGAGATTGTATTTTGAAAGTTCCATCACAATGTATCTGTGTGTGTGTGCTATGTATGGCATGTTTATTTTACTTTATCGATTATAGACTAAAGTACTCATTCGATTCTTTTTAAATTTTACAAATATGTATATCTAATACTCGCTTAGACCCCATTAGATTTTGAAGGATATCTGAATAGTGCTTCTCAATTTTTTTAACTGTCAAATATTTTAAAGTGACCCCAAGATCAGGGAGCTTAAAATTTGAAATTTTCATTTTCAAATTGGTAAAAAGTCACATCACTTTCATTAAATGACATTGAAGAGTTATCAAGTTTTCATAATAAAATATTTAAATAAAAAATAATTTGACAAACTCATTTCATGGAAATGCTGAATATTTTCCATACAAAATTTGAATACTTGTGACTTGTTAGTGAGGAGTATGGCGTTGGCCACAACCCACTCGTTTTTTAATGAAGTTTTGTTTGCATTACAGATATTCCTATTCATGAAGACGAATCAGGAAACAGTTTTTGGAGTACAGACGTTAAAATAGAGAACAATTTAGACCACAAAACACCACCCGACGGTGAACTAGACGACAACGATAGAAATTCCGATAACGAACCGTTGTCAAAGAAAACTGGCACAGCATATCTCGAGAGAAGAAAGACAAAGATACCTCCTTTGGAACCGTACTGTACAACATGTCCGGTCTGCGATGAAAAGTTCAACGTTCCCCTCGCGTTGAGCCGTCACTACGCGACGCACTTTCCGAACTTTGTATGTCACGTCTGTGGCAAGTCTTGGCTGAGAAAGAGGAACCTCCAAGTGCACATCAAGACGCACGTCGTACAGAGGCATCCCTGCAAGATCTGCAAACAGACGTACGCGAACCGCAGCGCTCTCTCGACGCACATGAAAGTGAAGCACGAGGGACTCATCGGCGTCCATCGGTGCAAGTTCTGCCGCGAGAGATTCTCCAGTTATCCGGACAGAAACAGGCACCTGTCCGAGGTGCACGGACAAAAGCGTCGAGTCTACACCTGCAAGACTTGTGACAAGACATTCTTCAGGAGCTCTACGTTTGCTAATCATTTGAAGAGGCACCATCCACAACTGGATAACTTCTGTTGTGATGTTTGCAATAAGAAATTCAACTCCAAAACTGATCTCAATACTCATAAGTTAATACACGAAGGTTCGTTAAATACTTTATTTAATTGTATTATTAAGTCTCTTCTCTCTTTGGATATTTTTTTAATTGCATATACGCAAGCATTGGATTTTTTTCCTGTCAGGAGTCAAATGATATTTTGTAGACAAACTTTTTTAACATCTCAATAGAGACAAAGTTGGGATATTATAGAACAGTCTTTCTCAAAGTGGGCGATAACGCCCCCTTGTGGGCGTTGGAAACCTAGAGGGGGGCGTTAAGGGGCCCAGAAAAAAATGGGGGGCGTTGGCGTGGTGTAGGGGGGCGATAGTTGATTTGTAATTTCACTTACTTTATATTTTAAATTTCACTAAAAACCTACTTCTCAATATCGAATAATTAGTTTATATATCTACCCTGTATGATACCTACTGATGTTTTTGAGTAAAATCGAACCTGATATCAACAAACTTGTTAAAAATCATCAAATTCATCCATCTCATTAGATTAGTTTTAAAACTAAAATTGATTACCTATCTATATTGTTTCTTTAATTTGATTAAAATATTATATTCCTAATATTATAAAGTTGCGTTTTAATTGCTCTCACTGGTAAAAATTTCTAGTTTAGAATCTAAGTTTAAACACCAGAACCGACTATATAGCACACTATAACTAAATTAATTAAAGCAATGAAATTGTGGTTTTTAAGTTTTAGGAGTGTATAAAAAATTGGGGGCACTGAAAAATAATTAATCTTCAAAGGGGGCGGTATATAAATAAGTTTGATAATCTCTGTTATAGAAGAACCAGGAAATCAAGGAACCTACAGTCATATCTTTATTCAGTTGAGTCTCAGATGAAATCAAGTTAGCACATTATTTATAAAACAATCAGGATTTAAGTACGAAAGAGAACAGAAAATAAAAATATATATAAAGTACGCTACGACTATTTACAGGACTCAACCATAGACGAAAACCAAAAATAACCACAGAAAACTCAGATAAATCAAGTTATAAAAATATTTACCTTTGTTTATACTTTGTTATAATTGTAGATCTCGATGAAAAAAATGATTTTTAAAATTAAATAAATGTAATAAGATGCTAATATTATTTATTTTTTCTTCAAGTTAGTTTCCATGATGCATATTTATGACCATTGAAAAAATGACAAAGGTAAATATTTTTGTATTTTGATTTATCTGCGCTTTCTATGGTTATAAATGACCTAAAAACATAGACAACGTCAGAAAATTTGTCGTGTAAATAGACACTTTTTGGCGGGAAAACGCTTTTCCCGCCAATTCCGGTCGTAAAAATAGTGGCACCGTATAAAGTATGTCCATAACATCCTTTCACTATGGTTTCGAACATTTGATACATTTTAGTTCTACCATGATTCAGAATATTTTGTTTTAAATGATTTCAGCGATATTGAATCTTTGAGTGACATATATAATAAACACTGTTTTTAGACAGATATGTATATAATAAACACTGTTTTTAGACAGATGTGTATATAATAAAGACAGTTTTTAGACAGATATAGTTTATACAGTTCTTATTAGAGAGATTATTCTCATTTAGCAATAATGATTGCACAATACATACATACCATCACGCTGTTTTCCTGTTTGGGGTAGATAGAGAGAACCGAACGCCAGACTCTTCTATCTTGACATACATGCTTCGCGTCATACATGCTCTCCTACTCTTTCTTGTCATTCCACTCTTTTCAGCCTTGTTTACTTTTTATGTCAGGTGTTCATTCTACTCGCAATGTCTTCCTATCTTGCATTTTCGTCTGATATCCACACACATCTGTTATTGCCAATCTACGGTCCCAGCTGCTCTGAAATACATAGCCATCCACAGCCTAATGCTATAATTGTTTATAAAAATAATAATGGAATAAAATTATTTATCCTATTCAAGCAATTCATATTCTACACTACTTTTCTGTAGCCTTTTGATCATTTTTCTACACAAGAATAAACTTTTGACTTGGCATGATTTTTTTTTTATTCAATAAGTTATTCTATTACTGTTAAATTTGCATTTTTGATATTTCAGGATCGCAAGAAACAGATGCGAAAGATAAAGTACAGCCATACGACAGCAATACAGTTGACGGAGATGGCAATGTCGACCAAAACTCTAGTCAAAACAACTTTTCCAGAGCCAAGAGCAAATCGGAAAAGTACCCTCCTCCCTTGGCACACTTCTGCACCACGTGTCCTGTCTGCTGCGTCACGTTCAACATGCCCAGGGAACTCAACAGACACTACGCCACACACTTTCCCAACTTTGTCTGCAACATCTGTGGCAAGTCGTGGCTCAGCAAGAAGAACCTGGAGGCGCACGTCAAGAGACACGCGGCCCAGAGGCTTCAGTGTCAGAGCTGTCCGCAGACCTTCGCCAACCGCAACGGTCTGATGACCCACACCAAGGTAAAGCACGAGGGCCTCAAGGGCGTCCACCGTTGCAAGATCTGCCTGGAGCGTTTCGCCAGCTACACGGAGCGAAACAAGCACCTGTCAGATGTGCACGGTCAGGCGAGTCCGTCGTACTCCTGCGTCACTTGCAAAAAGACATTTTCACACACATCGCGCTTCTCGGAACACCTCAAGAGGTTTCACCTTCAAAAGAGGGACCACTGCTGCACGGTGTGCGACAGCAAGTTCTACAGCAAGACGGAACTCAACAATCACATGTTGAGACATACAGGTACCACTATTATTAATTCCTATAGACCTCGAGTCCCCATGGCAACACGTAAACTCCGGGTCAGTGAGAAAACAACTGCTTGTGCTAACCAGAGGTAGTTTATTTGTCAAGGAAACACGTGGAGTATAAATCATAATATGAGTTTCCAGGGGTCGATGCTTCCCCCCATTCTTCTCCTTACCTCTCTCCTTTCCCATCCTGTTTTCAAAATTGTTAAAATCTTGTAATACATATATTTTAGAATACTATAATTGGCAATATAAAAATTATCATTTTTTTTTGTATAAATTTTTCTTGTTTGCTGTTGTATTCTATTAAATTAATAAAAAAAATATGATCTCAAAAGAACCAGAGAAATCCTCACGTTCAGAAGAGACTCACCACTCGCCAGAGTCATATCGGTATTAACGGGACCTTTTGTTCAGACATATAAAATTATTTTTTTTCAAATAACATTGTAATGTAACAAATAATATTGACTTCATTATTTTTTATTTATTTACAGGTGAAAAAAACTTTTGCTGTTATGTGTGTGGAAAGTCATATGCCAGGAAGAAGAATCTCTCGCAGCATCTCAAAATTCACAATGTGCAAGGATGATATTCAAATAATGGAAATGATTCCCTTACCTCAATCTGATTAGCAATTTTCAATACAGTCTACTCCTACTGAGGTTGCGATGTCTTGGGTGTAATTACTAGCAAGGCCGTAGCCAGGAAATAATTTCGGGGGGGGTTTAGCTTAGTGGAACAGTAGAAACAAGTCGCCCCGCGAGCGTATCCCTGTACGAGTACCAAGCGATCATAAAACACAGTCGTACATACTAAAAATAAAAGGAGGTAGGGAAGTTTGTTTGTAGTGATTTTAACTATTATGTTTTGTATAACAACAGAGTGAAATGGGTGCAACGTATGTAACTGCAGTCCCATTGTTACTCACTAAAGAAATATCTTCTTTTTTTCATTTCAATCCCCCTTGATCCCCCCCTGGCTACAGCCTTGATTACTAGCCATATTTGGTGTTATTGACGTTAGTTCAGTAAATAAAAAAAAAAAGTGATAGTAATATATTTCATTTTCTCATGTTAATATTACCATAAATGTACTGAAAGTAACACAAAAATTACCAATAAAATTAATTTAACTATGTATTAATTAATTAAAACTATGAAAAAATTTTATATTTAATTTTACGTTCTACTTAAATTTTTTCGCAAACGCGACTCCCATTCACCGGTATCGCTCTATGATGAGCATCGTCAGAATGGTGAACAATAATGATGAAGACCATCTATATATATATATTCACAAAGAGGATAACAACAATAGATATGGAAGGGGGCAATTCTAAGAAAGATTAAATACCCGAAAGACATTTAGGTAAATATGTATGCAGGTATAATAAAAATAAAATTGAAGTGAAGGAATGAATATACAAATATTGTATTAAAAGGACAGCAATTATATTGAATAATGGCCAACAGAAAAACCCGACATTAACTATTCTAATGGTAATAATAATGGAGAAGTATTAAAATCTATTTGTGCGTTAATCAAAGGAACGTTGCTGTTACATTTTACTCTATTTATCTCTAATATTTCAAGTTTGTCTAATTTTTTACCTTTTCTTAAACTATGTATAAGATTTATCCCAGTTTGTGAGTTAAACGAATGCTCACTCTCAAGTAAATGTGTCGCAAAGTTCGAAGTGTCTTTTTTCAAACGGAAACACGCAAGATGTTCTTTAAGGCGTGTATTTAAAGATCTACCCGTTTGACCAACATATATACCTGAGCATGTATTGCATGTAAGAGAGTAAACACCACTACGGTTTAATTTATCGATTTTATCTTTACTGTTATTTAAGAATTTACCTAGTGTATTGTCATTATAAAATGCAATGTTTTTATTGTTTTTTCTCAAAATATTTCCAATTTTGTTTGACGATTTCCCAATATAGTTTAATTTAACCCAGCGTTTTTTATTATTTTTTGTTAATGTTTTTAACCCCGGAGCTAAAAGATGTAAAGCATTCTTTTTGTTTTTTCTATATAAAAGAGAATCAACCATATTTGAAGTATACCCATTATTCACAGCTAAATTTTTAATAACATTTAATTCTCTATTGAAACTATCACTACTCAAGGGAACAGATAAAAGTCGATGAATCAATGAGTGAAAAACTGATAATTTATGTGCTATATGGTGGCCACTAGTATTATGTATAATGTTATCGCTAAAAGTTGGTTTTCGAAAAATATCAAAGCTAAGTTTATTATCAATAATATTAATAGTTAAATCCAAAAAGTTTAAAGTATTTCCTCCAATTTCCATTGTAAACTGTATGGAATTGTTTATCTTATTGATCTCATTAAAAAAGCAATTCAACTCGCGTCTGGTGCCATTAAAAATGCCAAAACAGTCATCAACATATCGAAAATAACAAATAAACTTTTTAAATCCCGGTAATTTACTAAGTTGTTGTTCGAGCATTACTTGAGAGTGAGCATTCGTTTAACTCACAAACTGGGATAAATCTTATACATAGTTTAAGAAAAGGTAAAAAATTAGACAAACTTGAAATATTAGAGATAAATAGAGTAAAATGTAACAGCAACGTTCCTTTGATTAACGCACAAATAGATTTTAATACTTCTCCATTATTATTACCATTAGAATAGTTAATGTCGGGTTTTTCTGTTGGCCATTATTCAATATAATTGCTGTCCTTTTAATACAATATTTGTATATTCATTCCTTCACTTCAATTTTATTTTTATTATACCTGCATACATATTTACCTAAATGTCTTTCGGGTATTTAATCTTTCTTAGAATTGCCCCCTTCCATATCTATTGTTGTTATCCTCTTTGTGAATATATATATATATATAGATGGTCTTCATCATTATTGTTCACCATTCTGACGATGCTCATCATAGAGCGATACCGGTGAATGGGAGTCGCGTTTGCGAAAAAATTTAAGTAGAACGTAAAATTAAATATAAAATTTTTTCATAGTTTTAATTAATTATGGAGTTCTACCACGAAGTGACAGTGTCCAATATTGAAAAAAAAAAAAAAAAAAAAAAAAAAAAAAAAAAAAAAAAAAAAAATGTATTAATTAATTAACTTATGTGTGTTATATGGTTCAGTATATTACGTGTATATGGAGAGTGCCTGTGTGTGTATATTAGGAAGTGTATGATCAATTGTGCTGAATCCACTTTAAAATAATGTTGTTTAACTTACAAAACCAAAGACTTGCACCCAATATAACACTCTCCCTAGCATATTGGAGAGCAAAATCGCTAAAGCCCAAGATAGTGTCAATGGTCTGGATGTGTATGTGTACCCATCCATCGTCTCTGTCTCAAATATATATATTATTTAATTTTTTTTATATACCTTTATTATTGTTGTCAAACCTCTTTATGTAAAATGTCATGTTTAATATAAATAAAATAAATATATTGCTGACAATTTTTCGTGGCATGTACATTATTTTACTGCCCAATTTCTTCCTGGGTGGTTAAGAAATGCTATTCATATTTTTTATGCTGCTAATACTGTGTGTCACTTAAAAGTGTACTTCGTGATAATGTTGGTACGACAATGTTGGTACGTGATAATGTTCAGTTTATTGGACTGTCAGTTAGTTTTTAGTTAGTTTTGGGGCTAGGTTGCGGCCATAGGGGCCTAGCCAGTAAAGTTGAGGCTGGCTGCAGCCCCACCCTAGGATTCTGGGTAATAGGTCAGTACCCTCTTCAATTCTTACCTATGGAAGAGCAGGGCAGACGCCTTAATGCCTCGCTCGGCGGTGACTCATCAAACGTGGCGAAGAGTAAGTCTGCATGAGGGTAACCCCTGCTTTGATTCACGGGCCTCCACGAATGTGGTCGGACTCTTAGGGGTAGTGGTTGTACTCGCTTGATAGGGGATATTTGTGTTGTCCGACGTGCGGCTGCGTCCGGTGTTGAACAGGACCAATGGGTCCTATAGCATCACCGGCGTAGAAGTGGTTCGTGATCTTCCTCCTGTCAGTTAGTCAAATAAACTGAATAAGGTTGCCACATTGCCAAATTAAGATCCTCGAATCTCACATTTAAAACTAAATAATAGGAAATTGTAAAAGAAAACAATTTGAAATTTATATGATGGAATGAAAAATGTCTTCTTTCATTATTTTAAACAAAACACACTTGGTTTTTGACGATTTGTACAGATTTATCAGAAATAAATTTTACTAAAATGATACAGAGAATATCCTGTTTTTAATGCACAATAGCTCCAAATGCAATCATAAAAATATATCTACGAAGTGCACTCTGTCAAATGATTATATTGTTCAAAATAAAAAACGCCCGTTATTATTATATATCTCTTTTATTATGTTTTCTAAAGTTACACCTTGGCAACGACTTGCCACGAAATTATCTCTCGCGTACTCACACGGGACGTCTTCCCGAGCAAGGTACCAAACACGACTATCACACGGCTCAAACACAACTGACACCAGCATACATCATCTTTCCCTTGTCCCATACACACACACACCCCTCTCTTGCATCCTTTTACCCCTACACACACCCTTCTCCTCACCATACAAACATTCTATAGCCTTCCATAGGGTTCTTACATACCTGTCTCATCTTTTAAACTCATACATACGAAAATATTAATTGTTAACAACTCTACTACACTTATTAATAAGGTCAGCAGATTGAAGAGACAGACCAGATAGACCTTGATATTATTATTATTGAGGTGACAAGCAGTCAGCATAAAGCTGATATGCTTGAATGAGTCCACAGTGTCACTGTAATACATCTAGTCCGTTCTTAAAGGAGTTGACACTCTCACCAACAACCAGATCCTGAAGCAGCCTGTTACAACCCATCCATCACTCTATTACTTAGGAAGTGTTTATGTGGATTCTGAGCAAACACTTCTATTCAATTTTATTATAATATTAAATTGCTATAACCACTTGAGTTGAGTCTAACGCGACTAGTTTCGGGAGAAACTGAACTCCCATCGACAGGCGAATTATAACTAACTAATGTTGGATGTTTGTATCAGGTACCTAAATTAGAGTGTGGAGCGGGGGTGGGGTGTGTGAGTTATTATTGGTTATTTTCGTTGGGGGTGGAGTTATAGGGAACATTGTTAGTAAAGGGGAAGAATTTGGAAATATTATTGTATTAATTAATGATTTGCCTGTATTTATATTTTTATGAATTTCTATTGTTTCTAAATTTATTTATTTATTTATTTAATTTCAATTTACGGTTTGATAATAAATACGGTTTGATATGTTAAATTGTTTAATTTTATTCTTTGATTTGGGATAATAACTCACACACCCCCACCCCCGCTCCACACTCTAATTTAGGTACCTGATACAAACGTCCAACATTAGTTAGTTATAATTCGCCTGTCGATGGGAGTTCAGTTTCTCCCGAAACTAGTCGCGTTAGACTCAACTCAAGTGGTTATAGCAATTTAATATTATAATAAAACTAGTGAACCCCCGGCAAAATTCGTATTGCCTGTATAATTAAAAATCGTCCTTCATAACCACCCGTCGCTTCAGACTCTTCAATACCTCCCATCCCTTCAGTACTTCCCGTCCCTTCAGTACCTTCCGTCCCTTCAGTACCTCCCGTCCCTTCGGTTACTCCCGTCCCTTCGGTTACTCCCGTCCCTTCGGTTACTCCCGTTCCTTCGGTTACTCCCGTCCCGTCAGTTACTCCCGTCCCTTCAGTTACTCCCGTCCCTTCAGTTTCTCCCGTCCCTTCAGTTTCTCCCGTCCCTTCAGTTACTCCCGTCCCTTCAGTTACTCCCGTCCCTTCAGTTACTCCCGTCCCTTCAATTACTCCCGTCCCTTCAGTTACTCCCGTCCCTTCAGTTACTCCCGTCCCTTCAGTTACTCCCGTCCCTTCAGTTACTCCCGTCCCTTCAGTTACTCCCGTCCCTTCAGTTACTCCCGTCCCTTCAGTTACTCCCGTCCCTTCAGTTACTCCCGTCCCTTCAGTTACTCCCGTCCCTTCAGTTACTCCCGTCCCTTCAGTTACTCCCGTCCCTTCAGTTACTCCCGTCCCTTCAGTTACTCCCGTCCCTTCAGTTACTCCCGTCCCTTCAGTTACTCCCGTCCCTTCAGTTACTCCCGTCCCTTCAGTTACTCCCGTCCCTTCAGTTACTCCCGTCCCTTCAGTTACTCCCGTCCCTTCAGTTACTCCCGTCCCTTCAGTTACTCCCGTCCCTTCAGTTACTCCCGTCCCTTCAGTTACTCCCGTCCCTTCAGTTACTCCCGTCCCTTCAGTTACTCCCGTCCCTTCAGTTACTCCCGTCCCTTCAGTTACTCCCGTCCCTTCAGTTACTCCCGTCCCTTCAGTTACTCCCGTCCCTTCAGTTACTCCCGTCCCTTCAGTTACTCCCGTCCCTTCAGTTACTCCCGTCCCTTCAGTTACTCCCGTCCCTTCAGTTACTCCCGTCCCTTCAGTTACTCCCGTCCCTTCAGTTACTCCCGTCCCTTCAGTTACTCCCGTCCCTTCAGTTACTCCCGTCCCTTCAGTTACTCCCGTCCCTTCAGTTACTCCCGTCCCTTCAGTTACTCCCGTCCCTTCAGTTACTCCCGTCCCTTCAGTTACTCCCGTCCCTTCAGTTACTCCCGTCCCTTCAGTTACTCCCGTCCCTTCAGTTACTCCCGTCCCTTCAGTTACTCCCGTCCCTTCAGTTACTCCCGTCCCTTCAGTTACTCCCGTCCCTTCAGTTACTCCCGTCCCTTCAGTTACTCCCGTCCCTTCAGTTACTCCCGTCCCTTCAGTTACTCCCGTCCCTTCAGTTACTCCCGTCCCTTCATTAACTCCTGTCCCTTCAGTAGGTCCCGGTCATACGCTCGACAATTCATCAAAGTTTCATTGAAATTGAATGAACGGTTCCCAGGATAGTCCACCTTCATATGTAAAATGACCTGATACCCGATGAAGAAGAAGAAGAAGAAAATATTTTAAATTCAGAAATCATCCCGGGCATACGATCGACAATTCACCAAAGTTTAATTGCAATCGGATGAACGGTTCCCAGGATAGTCCACCTTCATAGGTAAAATGACCTAAAACTCGATGAAGAAGAAGAAGAAGTTAAAATTTTAAATTCAGAAATCATCCCGGGCATACGATCGACAATTCACCAAAGTTTAATTGCAATCGGATGAACGGTTCCCAGGATAGTCCACCTTCATAGGTAAAATGACCTAAAACTCGATGAAGAAGAAGAAGAAGAAAATATTTTAAATTCAGAAATCATCCCGGGCATACGATCGACAATTCATCAAAGTTTCATTGAAATTGAATGAACGGTTCCCAGGATAGTCCACCTTCATAGGTAAAATGACCTGATACCCGATGAAGAAGAAGAAGAAAATATTTTAAATTCAGAAATCATCCCGGGCATACGATCGACAATTCACCAAAGTTTAATTGCAATCGGATGAACGGTTCCCAGGATAGTCCACCTTCATAGGTAAAATGACCTAAAACTCGATGAAGAAGAAGAAGAAGTTAAAATTTTTTGATCCAGAAACCATCCCTGGTATACTCTCAACAGTTCACCAAAGTTTCATCGCAATCGGATGAGCGGTTTAGGAGCGCATTCAACACATACATAGATACATACAAACATTCAAATTTATAATATAGATTGAATTATGGAATACCACAAGGCCCCCAAGTCAAATTGAAAACGCTGTTCGTTTTCGCCAAGAGCTAATTTTTTTTGTATGGGATTTGACGTTTGTTGTAGAAATTTTTTCTACAATAACAAACAACAAACGTCAAATCCCATACAAAAAAAATTAGCGCTTGGCGAAAACGAACAGCGTTTTCAATTTGACTTGGGGGCAAGGTAACCATCGAAACAATGAACTTCTATTCAACTTCAGGCTATGGCCACGCAAGTGCTCATTTTGATTGTGAGTGTATATATGACAGAAAAAACAACATTATTTTTAAGTATTGTGGTGATTAAGGGTTATAAATGTTATATTAGTGAGTGCAATAATGTTCTTTCATCTTTGGACAAGTGGATTTTTCATGTGATCATACTTTCTGAGATTATAAATAAATCTATACAAACATTCTGTATATCATTCAAGTTTGTTCGAGAGTTCTTTGTTTATGTGGAACTATATGCAGTGGTCAGAACAGTAATGAATCAAGTGCATTTTTGTCATAGAATTTCCTTCTACCTCCAAAAGATTACAATGCTTGTATCGTTGAAAAACTTGTCAATGAGAACATGAACCATCGCTTCTCTAATAGAATTATATATTTAGTTCCTTTTACAACTTCTAAATCATTTACAGCCTTAATTCTGACTGTTCTGATCACAGTATATCTCACACAATTCATAGGGATCACATTAAAGGTAAATAAAAATATTTAATAACTTTGATAATCTATTTCAATATACAAAATATATGTAAGTTCGTAAATGAAAACATGCTAATAATCTGATTCCCCACTCTCCCATACCTTCCAAAACCGTTCTGCCGCTCGCTTCAAACCAGTCAAAAAAGTACTCATTTGTGTTTTCAAAAGGGTGAATTATAATTATTGCAGTGAGGCACCGGCTTAGAATAGTGTTTCCACTCTTTTCTACTATCTATTTGTTGTGTCTAGGTTGGATTATAGCAATGCTATACATGTTGGTCTGAACAAATGTCAACTAAATAGGTTGCAACTGGTGTTCAACGCAGCTGTGAGGATTATCTTTGGGGCGGATAAAATATAGCATTTCCTAAACGAGCTACACTGGTTGAGATGTCCAGAGCGAATAGACTACAAAGTGTGTTTGATGCTTTTCAACAACATGTTCATGACTTGGCTCCGCACTATATTTGAGAACTGTGTCAGAGGAATGTACCATCAGAGAGACACTTATCATCAGAATTAAAGAATGCCAATTCTTTAAAAGGAATTGGATAGAGCCAATAAAGTGGCGTACTTTGATCGTGGTTTCAGTATTAACGGACATATAAAATAAAATAATTGCCTTCTGAAGTGCGTGGAATGCATAGTTTTATGGCTTTCAATGAATTGCTTGAGACTTGTGTTTCGCAGAGCCAACAAATAAACAAAAATGCCTTTGGAATGGTCTTTTACCATAAAACGGCGCTATACAAATTTGATTGTTATTATTATCATCGTGCTCGGGTGTCCCGTAAGAGCCGGGTAATAGAAAATACAACAGGCAACAACAACATCTCACATGGTTCAGCAATGAGGTTCACCACACATATTTTTAACTGAGACGAGACTGGTGTGTGAAGATACACACATGTATCGTGCATCCTTTTATAATGTAATGCCCACCCCCCACACCATTCGTTACCCCACACTGTAGGATATTTTAATTTTTTTTTAATTTTATTAAATTAACAAACATATAACAAAATATAAAACATTTAAACTACATAGAAAAGATGCACAGTAAGAAAAAACATATTTCTCTTTACCAGAGTGCAAGCATTCGTGTGTAAAGGAGACATTTTAATACAAAAGACACAAAATATTATATATACATAATTATTATCTATACAAAAAGAAGTTAATATAATTTACATATCAGTCAAATTTAATAAGTTTAATTTATTCTTTATTTTTCTTTTGAATTCATAATTGCCAGTCTCAAATCTGTTTCAAGTTGGTTGAACCACACCACCCCACTGTAAGTGTAGTAGTGCTATGCAAAACTTGTATGTGTTAACGGAGTACACAATTGACCCACTATACTTTTTTGTCTATCACCCGTCACACGTACAAAGGCATATGCCGTGATTGTATGAATGAATTGAATAAATAAAATATATTTTTTTAACAAAGTATATTTTTATATACCTATCTTAGTTTTTATAATGAGCTGACATTAAAAATATGACATTCTGACTAATGTCATATTCCACATACTCTCTACTAAGCCAAACACATTGTAAAATGAAATAATTCATGTTGGCGTAATTTTTCCCGTGTATTTATCTCCTTTGTTTATTTTTTATTACACCATATATTATTTACAATGACAAAAACAAGGGTACTGCTGCTCAACTAATGTTTCTTTTCATTTGTTGGACCTGGTACGTCTTCGCATTTTAAAAATATGTTATATCCAGCCCTGTGTATTCCAATGATCTAAAATCGGACGTTTGATACCTCGTCTTTGAAATTTGATGATTTACTTTTAAATCAGTTTTTTAGTCCCATCAAAATCAATGATGATTATACTGTCTTATCGGAATGGTGCGTCTTCATGTGTCCTTTTAAAGAGCATTTCTGTATAAAGGCCATGCTGCAAACTGTGCATTTGTGAGCTCTGATGTCGGCGTGAATCTTCAAATGTTCCACCAGAGTTGTCCTTCGGCCGTAGGACTTTCCGCACTTGTCACAATGAAAGTTCCTTTCTCCTGAAATATTATATATATTATAATTATTTTTAACAAAATTTTTATACTGAATTTTCTAGAATAACATACATACATACATACTATCACGCCATGTCCCTTGCGGGGTAGGCAGAGAGAACCGAACGCCACATCTTTCTATCCTGGCACGCATCCCTCACCTCGTCCACATTCATGCATCGTCTCATACATGTCCGTCTATTGCTCACACTTCTAACATTTCCGTCTTTCAAAATTTCGTTCACATGGTCGTGCCATCCCTTTCTTGGATGTCCCTGACCTCTCATTCCATTCCTTTCTTCGTCAGGCGCTCCTCATTCATTCTCCCCATGTGACCAAACCATCTCAATGTGTTCACTTTCATTCTAGTAATAACATCTTTCATCATCTTACTTTCTTTCCTTATATCCTCGTTTCTTACCCGGTCATACATCGTTGTATTACAAATCCTTCTTTACAATCTCATTTCAACTGCATTTATTCTACTTTCATGCGTCTTCTGCCATGTCCAGGTTTCACTTGCATACGTCAGGGTTGGCACTACGATGGCGTTATGAATGGCAACTTTGGCATCCTTTGATATGTTGCGATCATTTATAATTGGTCTTAGTGCTCCATTCACTCTCTTTCCTGCCATAACTCTTCTTTCGATCTCAAAAACATTTAAATAAAAAGCACTCAAACCCTACATCTTTCCCTTAATGATCAGATGATATTTGTATCCTCTTAGTACATGTCCCAAGCATGTACGACACCTTTTGGTGTATATTTGGCCAATATAAATAACTCATGGACATATCCAGGTTATTGGAGAGTAAATTCACCTACTAACTTCCATAAAAAAGGCATACCCATGCATATTTCTCTGCTACGTACTGCTATCATAAAAAACCGTTATATACCATATATCGCAGCTTTATTTTCATAGTGACACTAAACAAAATTGTAAATATTTAATTTTTATAATCAGCTATGTATTTTGGATGAGCGTTATCTATTGAATACAGAAACATCAGATCACTCGTTCAAATATTGGCCACCGATTGACATTATTGCGATTTGTATTTTTTCAAATTAAATAAAAAAATCAAAAACTTTAATCCCTGATGGTGAAAAAAAAAATTTTTGTTTAGTGTCACTATGAAAATAAAGGTGGGATGTGTGATTTTTATGTAAATGATATCAATTTTAACCATTTGTTTGTCGTTTATTTGTAAATTATATATTATTGTGTGTTTCACTTAAAAGTGTCGGCCTTCGTGGCTCAGTTGGTTAGATATCTGACTGCTGAGCCAAAGGTCCCGGGTTCGATTCCCGGTGAAGACACAGTAGTTTTTAATTGTGTTTTCAGTCTGGACCTGTGAGACGATTAATATCGTAAGTCTCCAGAATGTGGCAACTTGTTATTGGATGCGTGTTAAATTAATATTTGACATAGCACCTGTTGGTTGCCCGAGAAGCAATATTAAATAAATAAATAAAAAGTGCACATCATGGTAACGTTTGTACGACTGTCAGTCAGTCATAAAATCTTAATAATATTGCCATATCTTATAATTATAAATAAACATTTATTGAGACAAAATGTTCGCATACAAAAATAACATTTCTGGGAAGGTCCGATGCTATAATAGTACTCGCTGGTGACGTGTGAGTTTAATCGTCACACCCGCTTGATTCTCGAGCAATATGCAAAAAGGACAAAAATAACATTTATTCCGTCTCAAATATCTCCAAATTAAGTTCTTCTAATCTCATATTTAAAACTTAATTATATTTTTTTTTAAAGAAAACAATATAAGTTTAATATGACAGAATAATAAATGTCTTCTAGAATTTTTTTAAACAAAACAAACTGATTTCTTAACAATATGTGCAGACTTATCAGAAATAACTTTTTAATTGTGCCCCTTTAATTTTAATTTATTCATTATAATTTAACTATGTATTATTCATACATTGAGACACGTGAGGTATAAATCATAATATGAGTTTCTAGTGGTCGATGCATCCCCCACTCCCCTCCCTACCTCTCTCCTTTCACATCCTGTTTTCAAAATTGTTAACAAATATGTATGTAATATATTTTAGTATACTATAATTGGCAACATAAAAATTATCTTAGTATATTTGTATAAATTTTCTTTTTTTTTTTTGCTGTTGTGCTCTATAAAATAAATAAAATAAAAAAATAAAATATTACAAAAGAAAAAAAACCCTAATTATAGGATATATCCTGTTTTAAACATATAACAACACCAAATGCAATCATACCAATTTAACCATGTACTTTTAGATTAAACACACTCTACCAACCTGTATGTTTAAGCATGTGTTCCTTCAGTGAAAATTTACAAAAGAATTTGGAGTCGCAGTGCATGCATGCGAACCTTCTCTGCTGCAAGTGATCTCTCTTGATGTGTTCCGCCCGGTGTGATGCCCTCAGGAACGTCCTGTCACACGTGGCGCACGCATACTTTCTTATCTCGAGCCCGTGCACCTTTTCCTCGTGGTCGTTCTTCTCCTTAATCTTGCTGAATTTCTCCCTGCACTTTCTGCACCGGACAAAGCGCTTGATGCCCTGATGGTTGACCTTCATGTGGTCCCTGAGTCCAGCCAGCTGCTTGTACGTTCTATCGCACAGTTTGCACGGATACTTTTTCGGGTTGCTGTGCGTCTCCAGGTGGACTTTGAGACTGTACAGTTTGGTGTAGGCCGTGCCGCAGACGTCGCAGATGTAATGTGGAAAGTGCATGGCGTAGTGGCCTCGCAGATCCCTGAAGGTCTGAAACTTTTCATTGCAGACGGGACAGACTGTTGACGATGATTGCAAGGGGGGTATGTCAATCTTTTCCGTCTTCTTTCCGCCGATGAACAGGTCCGAGTCTGTGTCGGACAGCAACGAGTTGTTGTCGTATTTACCTTCGGAGTCGTTCCAATCGGAGTTGTTTCCCGAACCACCCTCTATGGGTAAAATTTCTTTTAATTCAGCCTTCACTTCCTCAACATCTTGAGATATCTTTGGTTTAGAAACTTTTTTTTTGTTTTCAACAAATGGAATATTTTCTGCAAAAAAATTTATTGTTCATCAAATTCATAAGATAGTTAAAACATTGATTTTTAATGTATAATTTTAATACTGTATTTCAATGTTTGAATACACTAACGCGATGTCCTATATAGGCGATTTAAAGCGAAGGCGAAGCAGCGCGGCGCGAAAGTAACAAACAGTCGGTAACAATGAAAGTGTCCTATGTTACCAACCGCGAGTAGGGTACGATGCGGCGTGGCGCGATGCGAAGCGAATGCGATCAGTTGGTTTGATATTATCGCGCGAATTAGAAGAGGTGCCATAGTTTTATTTGGTTAAGTGTAATGTCAAAAGCGCGATTCGCACGCACGTGGGAAAGAGCCGCCGCATTGCACCGCATCGCTTTGAATTCGCGTGCAACCGCTTCAGATCGCTTCGCAATCACTTTGAATCGCCTACGTAGGACGTCACGTTACAGTATTATTTATAAAATTTCCATATATTATTGTAATAAAATTATATAACAAAAACACAGTATAAGCTCTAATATTCTTAATAACATTCATATATGTAGCAATATAACAATAATGATCTGTTTGAGCTGACAATGTCACAATACATTCATATATGTAGCAATATAACAATAATGATCTGTTTGAGCTGACAATGTCACAATACATTCATATATGTAGCAATATAACAATAATGATCTGTTTGAGCTGACAATGTCACAATACATTCATATATGTAGCAATATAACAATAATGATCTGTTTGAGCTGACAATGTCACAATACATTCATATATGTAGCAATATAACAATAATGATCTGTTTGAGCTGACAATGTCACAATACATTCATATATGTAGCAATATAACAATAATGATCTGTTTGAGCTGACAATGTCACAATACATTCATATATGTAGCAATATAACAATAATGATCTGTTTGAGCTGACAATGTCACAATACATTCATATATGTAGCAATATAACAATAATGATCTGTTTGAGCTGACAATGTCACAATACATTCATATATGTAGCAATATAACAATAATGATCTGTTTGAGCTGACAATGTCACAATACATTCATATATGTAGCAATATAACAATAATGATCTGTTTGAGCTGACAATGTCACAATACATTCATATATGTAGCAATATAACAATAATGATCTGTTTGAGCTGACAATGTCACAATACATTCATATATGTAGCAATATAACAATAATGATCTGTTTGAGCTGACAATGTCACAATACATTCATATATGTAGCAATATAACAATAATGATCTGTTTGAGCTGACAATGTCACAATACATTCATATATGTAGCAATATAACAATAATGATCTGTTTGAGCTGACAATGTCACAATACATTCATATATGTAGCAATATAACAATAATGATCTGTTTGAGCTGACAATGTCACAATACATTCATATATGTAGCAATATAACAATAATGATCTGTTTGAGCTGACAATGTCACAATACATTCATATATGTAGCAATATAACAATAATGATCTGTTTGAGCTGACAATGTCACAATACATTCATATATGTAGCAATATAACAATAATGATCTGTTTGAGCTGACAATGTCACAATACATTCATATATGTAGCAATATAACAATAATGATCTGTTTGAGCTGACAATGTCACAATACATTCATATATGTAGCAATATAACAATAATGATCTGTTTGAGCTGACAATGTCACAATACATTCATATATGTAGCAATATAACAATAATGATCTGTTTGAGCTGACAATGTCACAATACATTCATATATGTAGCAATATAACAATAATGATCTGTTTGAGCTGACAATGTCACAATACATTCATATATGTAGCAATATAACAATAATGATCTGTTTGAGCTGACAATGTCACAATACATTCATATATGTAGCAATATAACAATAATGATCTGTTTGAGCTGACAATGTCACAATACATTCATATATGTAGCAATATAACAATAATGATCTGTTTGAGCTGACAATGTCACAATACATTCATATATGTAGCAATATAACAATAATGATCTGTTTGAGCTGACAATGTCACAATACATTCATATATGTAGCAATATAACAATAATGATCTGTTTGAGCTGACAATGTCACAATACATTCATATATGTAGCAATATAACAATAATGATCTGTTTGAGCTGACAATGTCACAATACATTCATATATGTAGCAATATAACAATAATGATCTGTTTGAGCTGACAATGTCACAATACATTCATATATGTAGCAATATAACAATAATGATCTGTTTGAGCTGACAATGTCACAATACATTCATATATGTAGCAATATAACAATAATGATCTGTTTGAGCTGACAATGTCACAATACATTCATATATGTAGCAATATAACAATAATGATCTGTTTGAGCTGACAATGTCACAATACATTCATATATGTAGCAATATAACAATAATGATCTGTTTGAGCTGACAATGTCACAATACATTCATATATGTAGCAATATAACAATAATGATCTGTTTGAGCTGACAATGTCACAATACATTCATATATGTAGCAATATAACAATAATGATCTGTTTGAGCTGACAATGTCACAATACATTCATATATGTAGCAATATAACAATAATGATCTGTTTGAGCTGACAATGTCACAATACATTCATATATGTAGCAATATAACAATAATGATCTGTTTGAGCTGACAATGTCACAATACATTCATATATGTAGCAATATAACAATAATGATCTGTTTGAGCTGACAATGTCACAATACATTCATATATGTAGCAATATAACAATAATGATCTGTTTGAGCTGACAATGTCACAATACATTCATATATGTAGCAATATAACAATAATGATCTGTTTGAGCTGACAATGTCACAATACATTCATATATGTAGCAATATAACAATAATGATCTGTTTGAGCTGACAATGTCACAATACATTCATATATGTAGCAATATAACAATAATGATCTGTTTGAGCTGACAATGTCACAATACATTCATATATGTAGCAATATAACAATAATGATCTGTTTGAGCTGACAATGTCACAATACATTCATATATGTAGCAATATAACAATAATGATCTGTTTGAGCTGACAATGTCACAATACATTCATATATGTAGCAATATAACAATAATGATCTGTTTGAGCTGACAATGTCACAATACATTCATATATGTAGCAATATAACAATAATGATCTGTTTGAGCTGACAATGTCACAATACATTCATATATGTAGCAATATAACAATAATGATCTGTTTGAGCTGACAATGTCACAATACATTCATATATGTAGCAATATAACAATAATGATCTGTTTGAGCTGACAATGTCACAATACATTCATATATGTAGCAATATAACAATAATGATCTGTTTGAGCTGACAATGTCACAATACATTCATATATGTAGCAATATAACAATAATGATCTGTTTGAGCTGACAATGTCACAATACATTCATATATGTAGCAATATAACAATAATGATCTGTTTGAGCTGACAATGTCACAATACATTCATATATGTAGCAATATAACAATAATGATCTGTTTGAGCTGACAATGTCACAATACATTCATATATGTAGCAATATAACAATAATGATCTGTTTGAGCTGACAATGTCACAATACATTCATATATGTAGCAATATAACAATAATGATCTGTTTGAGCTGACAATGTCACAATACATTCATATATGTAGCAATATAACAATAATGATCTGTTTGAGCTGACAATGTCACAATACATTCATATATGTAGCAATATAACAATAATGATCTGTTTGAGCTGACAATGTCACAATACATTCATATATGTAGCAATATAACAATAATGATCTGTTTGAGCTGACAATGTCACAATACATTCATATATGTAGCAATATAACAATAATGATCTGTTTGAGCTGACAATGTCACAATACATACATATATGTAGCAATATAACAATAATGATCTGTTTGAGCTGACAATGTCACAATACATTCATATATGTAGCAATATAACAATAATGATCTGTTTGAGCTGACAATGTCACAATACATTCATATATGTAGCAATATAACAATAATGATCTGTTTGAGCTGACAATGTCACAATACATTCATATATGTAGCAATATAACAATAATGATCTGTTTGAGCTGACAATGTCACAATACATACATATATGTAGCAATATAACAATAATGATCTGTTTGAGCTGACAATGTCACAATACATTCATATATGTAGCAATATAACAATAATGATCTGTTTGAGCTGACAATGTCACAATACATTCATATATGTAGCAATATAACAATAATGATCTGTTTGAGCTGACAATGTCACAATACATTCATATATGTAGCAATATAACAATAATGATCTGTTTGAGCTGACAATGTCACAATACATTCATATATGTAGCAATATAACAATAATGATCTGTTTGAGCTGACAATGTCACAATACATTCATATATGTAGCAATATAACAATAATGATCTGTTTGAGCTGACAATGTCACAATACATTCATATATGTAGCAATATAACAATAATGATCTGTTTGAGCTGACAATGTCACAATACATACATATATGTAGCAATATAACAATAATGATCTGTTTGAGCTGACAATGTCACAATACATTCATATATGTAGCAATATAACAATAATGATCTGTTTGAGCTGACAATGTCACAATACATTCATATATGTAGCAATATAACAATAATGATCTGTTTGAGCTGACAATGTCACAATACATTCATATATGTAGCAATATAACAATAATGATCTGTTTGAGCTGACAATGTCACAATACATTCATATATGTAGCAATATAACAATAATGATCTGTTTGAGCTGACAATGTCACAATACATACATATATGTAGCAATATAACAATAATGATCTGTTTGAGCTGACAATGTCACAATACATTCATATATGTAGCAATATAACAATAATGATCTGTTTGAGCTGACAATGTCACAATACATTCATATATGTAGCAATATAACAATAATGATCTGTTTGAGCTGACAATGTCACAATACATTCATATATGTAGCAATATAACAATAATGATCTGTTTGAGCTGACAATGTCACAATACATTCATATATGTAGCAATATAACAATAATGATCTGTTTGAGCTGACAATGTCACAATACATTCATATATGTAGCAATATAACAATAATGATCTGTTTGAGCTGACAATGTCACAATACATTCATATATGTAGCAATATAACAATAATGATCTGTTTGAGCTGACAATGTCACAATACATACATATATGTAGCAATATAACAATAATGATCTGTTTGAGCTGACAATGTCACAATACATTCATATATGTAGCAATATAACAATAATGATCTGTTTGAGCTGACAATGTCACAATACATTCATATATGTAGCAATATAACAATAATGATCTGTTTGAGCTGACAATGTCACAATACATTCATATATGTAGCAATATTATAATAATGATCTGTTTGAGCTGACAATGTCACAATACATTCATATATGTAGCAATATAACAATAATGATCTGTTTGAGCTGACAATGTCACAATACATTCATATATGTAGCAATATAACAATAATGATCTGTTTGAGCTGACAATGTCACAATACATTCATATATGTAGCAATATAACAATAATGATCTGTTTGAGCTGACAATGTCACAATACATTCATATATGTAGCAATATAACAATAATGATCTGTTTGAGCTGACAATGTCACAATACATTCATATATGTAGCAATATAACAATAATGATCTGTTTGAGCTGACAATGTCACAATACATTCATATATGTAGCAATATAACAATAATGATCTGTTTGAGCTGACAATGTCACAATACATACATATATGTAGCAATATAACAATAATGATCTGTTTGAGCTGACAATGTCACAATACATTCATATATGTAGCAATATAACAATAATGATCTGTTTGAGCTGACAATGTCACAATACATTCATATATGTAGCAATATAACAATAATGATCTGTTTGAGCTGACAATGTCACAATACATTCATATATGTAGCAATATAACAATAATGATCTGTTTGAGCTGACAATGTCACAATACATACATATATGTAGCAATATAACAATAATGATCTGTTTGAGCTGACAATGTCACAATACATTCATATATGTAGCAATATAACAATAATGATCTGTTTGAGCTGACAATGTCACAATACATTCATATATGTAGCAATATAACAATAATGATCTGTTTGAGCTGACAATGTCACAATACATTCATATATGTAGCAATATAACAATAATGATCTGTTTGAGCTGACAATGTCACAATACATTCATATATGTAGCAATATAACAATAATGATCTGTTTGAGCTGACAATGTCACAATACATACATATATGTAGCAATATAACAATAATGATCTGTTTGAGCTGACAATGTCACAATACATTCATATATGTAGCAATATAACAATAATGATCTGTTTGAGCTGACAATGTCACAATACATTCATATATGTAGCAATATAACAATAATGATCTGTTTGAGCTGACAATGTCACAATACATTCATATATGTAGCAATATAACAATAATGATCTGTTTGAGCTGACAATGTCACAATACATTCATATATGTAGCAATATAACAATAATGATCTGTTTGAGCTGACAATGTCACAATACATTCATATATGTAGCAATATAACAATAATGATCTGTTTGAGCTGACAATGTCACAATACATTCATATATGTAGCAATATAACAATAATGATCTGTTTGAGCTGACAATGTCACAATACATTCATATATGTAGCAATATAACAATAATGATCTGTTTGAGCTGACAATGTCACAATACATTCATATATGTAGCAATATAACAATAATGATCTGTTTGAGCTGACAATGTCACAATACATACATATATGTAGCAATATAACAATAATGATCTGTTTGAGCTGACAATGTCACAATACATTCATATATGTAGCAATATAACAATAATGATCTGTTTGAGCTGACAATGTCACAATACATTCATATATGTAGCAATATAACAATAATGATCTGTTTGAGCTGACAATGTCACAATACATTCATATATGTAGCAATATAACAATAATGATCTGTTTGAGCTGACAATGTCACAATACATACATATATGTAGCAATATAACAATAATGATCTGTTTGAGCTGACAATGTCACAATACATTCATATATGTAGCAATATAACAATAATGATCTGTTTGAGCTGACAATGTCACAATACATTCATATATGTAGCAATATAACAATAATGATCTGTTTGAGCTGACAATGTCACAATACATACATATATGTAGCAATATAACAATAATGATCTGTTTGAGCTGACAATGTCACAATACATTCATATATGTAGCAATATAACAATAATGATCTGTTTGAGCTGACAATGTCACAATACATACATATATGTAGCAATATAACAATAATGATCTGTTTGAGCTGACAATGTCACAATACATTCATATATGTAGCAATATAACAATAATGATCTGTTTGAGCTGACAATGTCACAATACATTCATATATGTAGCAATATAACAATAATGATCTGTTTGAGCTGACAATGTCACAATACATTCATATATGTAGCAATATAACAATAATGATCTGTTTGAGCTGACAATGTCACAATACATACATATATGTAGCAATATAACAATAATGATCTGTTTGAGCTGACAATGTCACAATACATTCATATATGTAGCAATATAACAATAATGATCTGTTTGAGCTGACAATGTCACAATACATTCATATATGTAGCAATATAACAATAATGATCTGTTTGAGCTGACAATGTCACAATACATACATATATGTAGCAATATAACAATAATGATCTGTTTGAGCTGACAATGTCACAATACATTCATATATGTAGCAATATAACAATAATGATCTGTTTGAGCTGACAATGTCACAATACATACATATATGTAGCAATATAACAATAATGATCTGTTTGAGCTGACAATGTCACAATACATTCATATATGTAGCAATATAACAATAATGATCTGTTTGAGCTGACAATGTCACAATACATTCATGTTTCTCCGGTGATTTGACATTTGTCCATGTTTAGAAAAATAAAAAAGGCACAATTGGTGAACGTTGCGCAAGCGCATAAAGTGATCACGTAAACCAGCCGATGACAGGTCGTAAGCCCTGTAGGTGCCTTGATTTCCCGGTTCTCCTACAATAAATATTCCAACTTCGTCTCTATTGAGATAATTAAAAATCTGTTAAAAAATATCTTTGACTCCCGACAGGGAAAAAAATCCAATGTTTGCGCATATGCAATAATAAAAATATATTCGATTACATATTTTATTATTGTGTTTGTGTTTTATTTTTTATTTTGTCCCGTAATTGTCCTTATGGGACAAAATAAAAAGTTCACATATTCGTGGAAGCATAGGCATTACTAATATACATAAAAATACATAGGAAAGACAGTTGAGATGGTACGAGTATGTTGAACGCAGACCGCCTGATCACATAGTAAACCAAATAATCTCCATGGATCTTCCTCGACTTACATCCAGAGGAAGACTAAAGGATTCCTGGATTGTGCAAAGACAAAACTAATTGCAGAGACATGGCCTAGGTGAAATAGTTAAGTACAGAAGGACCTATAATTTAAGGACGGGGAGAGCTGACCCCAACAGTCGGCACAGACAAAGAGTTGGGATATAGCTAGGAAGAAGATTTTGTGAATATCATTATTTAGATATTTTTAACCTTAGCAAAAACTGGAACAATAATGAAAAAGTGAGTTATCTTAATTTAATATAACTATTCTCAAATGATCTGTCAGTGGTTATGACAAATATTTTTTGTTCTTCTTTTACCTCATGTTAAGACGTGAAACAATATGTTTGATCATATTATTTTTGATGAAGCAGAATCATAAATATTCACGTCGCTTCATAAACATCAAAAAGTATCGACATGTAATGCGACCATCGGCAACATTCGGTAATTATCGTAAATGTCGGGTCCCTATACTCTTCATATATTGCTGTTAAAACAACCTGGGACCGTGTTTATTTATTTTTTTTTTTTATTTATTTTTATTTATTTTTATAAATAGTCAACAGCTGTATAATTTTTTTATATAAAACAATTACATATAAATTGAGCCAATTACAGACTATTATATATTAGTACTTCACATAGAACACGTACACGCATTCATAGAAAACATGTAAATATGAAAATATAAAGTAACATAAGAGAAAAAAAATATATATATATATATAACTGCATGAATACAAAATAATGAAAATATAGCCACATCGTCACTGAAGGGGTCACATAAAAATCAATGTATTGTAAGTGGGTACCTACAACGGCACTGCATTTACGACCGTGCGATGATTCATTAAATTTCAACATTAATGTGCGGGTGACCTATCTCCAGCAATGGGTAGTTTACAAAATAAAAAATAAAATCCAATATAAATTTAGTAGTATAAAGATATTTATCCAGTATAAAAGATATTTTGAAAATTAGTATAATATGGCGTGTGATTGTGTGTATCTGTGAGTGAGTGTGTGTGCATGTGTGAGTGTGAGAGGATTTATGTGTTATAGTAAGTTAGGGAGCCGTTAAGGGGTAATATAATACGGAAAGGATTTGTTTTTTAAAAGTATCAATATTTAAATGAAAAGGGTCAATTGAGTTAAAAAGTTGATTATAAGAATAGCAACTTCGGTTGATAAATGAATTTTTGTAAGAGTTGGTTTTACACGTGGTGATTTTGAAAAGTTCGTTCTGTCTGGTGGGTCTAGTAGGGACTCTATAATTTATTAGGCTTGTAAGTTCGGGGCAATCAATCAAGTTATTAATGATTTTATAAAGGAACAGAGCATCGGTTAGAGTTCTTCTGTTTTCGAGACTCATTAAATTATAGGTTTGAAGAAGAGTGAGATAATCGTCAACATTTGAGAAACTGAATCTATAGTTTAATTGTCTGATGAATAATTTTTGAATTCTTTCAATTTGGTTTTTATATATTTGGTAAGAAGGGTTCCAGATAATTGACGAGGATTCGAGATGACTCCGAACAAGAGCATAGTATAATATAATGTACGTTTTATAATCTCGGAATTGTTTGGTATTTCTGAATAGAAAGCCTAGCATACGGTAAGCTTTACCGGTTATATGGTCAAAATGTCTCTCGAAGGAAAGTTTACTGTCAACATAGACCCCCAAGTCTTTTATAACCGTTTTTTTTTCAACGGCTATACTATCTATTGAATATTCGTAATTTAGTTGGGTTTTATTTCTTGAGAAAGTAATGGAGTAACATTTGGAAGCATTAAGGGATAATTTATTGTGTTTGCAATACTCGAATATTGATAAGAGGTCTTTTTGAAGATTATTACAGTCTTCCCAGGATTCTATTGTGCAGAAAAGTTTCATGTCATCGGCGTAAATTATAAATAGAGCAAAATTAATGGAAAATTTGATGTCATTAATAAAAATGTTGAAAAGGAGTGGTCCCAGATGAGAACCTTGAACGACCCCGGAGGAAATATATTTGGTTTTCGATTTGAAACCATTTAGAACGACCGTTTGAGTTCGGAACCGAATATATGATATGATCCATCTCAGTAAACTGCCGTGGATACCAAATTTTTTTATTTTTTTCAGAAGAATATAATGGTTAACACGGTCGAAAGCCTTTGAGAAATCGGTATAAATTGCGTCAACTTGGGTTCTGTTGTCCATTTTCTTGAGAATAAATTCAGTGAACAGTGTGAGATTTGTAGAAACGGATTTATTTGGAAGGAAACCATGTTGCTCAGGGATAATTCTGTTTTTGAAAGATGTTAATAGTTGTTGGTATACAATTTTTTCAAGGATTTTCCCGAATAGAGGTAATTTTGAAATTGGACGATAATTTTCAATGTTATTTTTTGCCCCATTTTTAAAGATTGGTGTTATGTAACTTTGTTTCCATAAGGAAGGAAAGCAACCGTTACATACAGAATTTTGATAGATTATAGTTAGGGGAACAAAAAGATTATCTGCACATTTACTGATGAAAATTCCGGGGATATTGTCACTGCCTGGTCCTTTGTTAATGTCTAGTTTATTCAAGTGAGTTTTTACGATGTTTTCGTTAATGTCTATACTATGTAAGGTATCATGGTCAATGTTTACACCGTTATCGTTGTTTAGTAAAGCGGTTATTTCGTCTATAGATAATTTTTTTAATTCGTCGTCGTCGATAAATGTTGAACTGAAATAAGTCGAGAATAATTCGCAGATTTCGGGAGCTGAGTTGGATGTGGTTCCTTTGAGAGTCATCGTATTTGGTAAATCTTATACAGGCGTAATGTAGCCGTTATATAGCATTATTGCCTTACATATATATGTTATTATGAATAGTGATTTTTAGTATGTAATGTTGTTATACACTGTTACAAACCTAACTTAGCTAAGTTATTATGAATAAGACTGTAAATATATGAGTACCCAAATGACGACTCCGTTTTGTAATAATGTCTCTCACACAAATGTGTCTTCATTTAATATAGATACAGGTTTGTCCTAGTGAGGTTAAATAAATTATATGTGAGGTTAAATTTATATTATAAAACATTTTGTGTGCCATCCACACCAAAAATATGTCATTGGCATGTTAATAATACGTAAACATGACATGTTTTACATGTAATACAAACATGACATGTCTTACATGTAAAATAAACATGACGGGCCTTACTTACTATTTGTAATTTAGGTTTAAGCTGATACTCACCCAGTTTTTTGTATGGCCAAAACTGACTTAGCATTGGATTAAACTCGTATTATAAATAGTAAGTAAGTCCCGACAAGTTTTACATGTCAAATAAACATGACATGTTTTACATGTAAAATAAACATGACATATTAGACATGTAGAACAAACATGACATGTTTTACATGTAAAATAAACATGACATGTTTTGCATGTAAAATAAACATGACATGTTTTACATGTAAAACAAACATGACATGTTTTACATGTAAAATAAACATGACATGTTTTGCATGTAAAATAAACATGACATGTTTTACATGTAAAACAAACATGACATGTTTTACATGTAAAATAAACATGACATGTTTTGCATGTAAAATAAACATGACATGTTTTGCACGTAAAATAAACATGACATGTTTTACATGTAAAATAAACATGACATGTTTTACATGAGTGTGGCCGAATTAATGTATCTTTGTAAGCTGATTCGAGGTCACTTGGACACATCTGACATAGAATTGTTAAACTTTTATGCAAATAATAAATTAAGATGCAGCGAAGTGTTTCGTCTGAAAAGGTATAGAACCAATGTGGGACAGTTTTGTCCTATAAGCCGAATGATGAGATCATATAATAGTTTGTCAAGGGTTGTATCGGATCTTGATGTGTTTCATAATCCGGTGTCCACTTTCAAACGATTGATTCGAGGAAATCTAGTGATAGGGACACCCTGATGTTGTGTGGCTCTGTGGGTGTTGATTTGTATTGCGCATTTCTCCCCACTTTTGTATTTTGTATTAGGATAATTTGGTATCTTGATTGTATGTTTTGTTTTTTATTTAATTTTTATAGTTTTGAAAATAAAAAATTACAAACACGTGTATAGTACGACATATAAACCAGCAAATTCGACAACATATTACTTATAAGTCTTACTTAAAATATTCTAGTTAGACGGGCATGTTACCGAGTTCGCGATATTGTCCACGACGTTCTTTATTGACTATCGTTACATTGCACTCGCGTAGGCACCTGTCAATACAGTGACATTCTGCCGTGTCAGAATGTCATTGTATTGGTAGGTTCAGACGTGTCATGTCTGAATCGTTGTGACAATTTAATGTCATGACAATGACGTACATATTTTATAGAAATTGATCTTTGATAAATTGCTTATTTTTATCCCTTATAATATGATGGGCCAAAATCTCTTTTTTTTAGTCTCGGTTCAATTATTCCTTCTTTTTTTCTTGTTTTATCCTTTTAGTTCAACTTTTGTTTTCCTACATATGTATATGTGTATTTTAAACTTTCTTTTTAACTGTGCAAAGTAATGTCTTTTTGTTATAATTTGAATGTTCAGGAGACGTTGATTGTACCTACCAAACTATGCACAATAGCCATGCGGGAGATACCTGTTATTGGAGCACTGGAGATTCTATGTTTTTGTTTCATGTTTTTTTTTGTTTGTGTTGTTCAGTGTTCTGTTGGTGTCTCTGTATATTAAATAAATAAATAATAAAAACAAACATGACATGTTTTACATGTAAAATAAACAATGTTTACATAAAAATAAATATGTTATAAAAATATGAAAATTTCGATAGGTGTCAAAATGTGTCACATATTTTTGTGAGTCATACCAAAGTCAAGTTTGGACGAAATATACTATTGTAGTGGATAATAATTAGATGATACGGTGGCAGAGCGGTTAGCGCGCTGGGCCTAATAATCCAGTGGTCGCGAGTTCGAATCCTGCCTCGACCAATTTTGTTCACCTATAGCACAAGCATTTATTTCCTTATTTTAGGGAACGTAGGAAGATGTATATGTACTTGTTCAACAAGGACATATTCATTTTTTGTTTAAAAAAAAAATGTAGGATTTTTTACAAATAAATATAAATAATTCACCATAATTATTTTAACTCATAAATAAACTAATATTTAATTTTGTAAATTTATTATTGAGTATATTAAATTAACTAACCAAATGTAATATTTCCATAGTAATGTTGGTCTATAGATTCAATCAACTTCCTGAATTGGAAAGCTTCTCTCAGTCTTTTGATGCATTTGATGCAAATATCACTCTGTGTGTCCTCTTGTCCCAAACCAACCATCTACAAAATAACATTATTTATAAATGCAAATATCACTCTGTGTGTCCTCTTGTCCCAAACCAACCATCTACAAAATAACATTATTTATAAATGCAAATATCACTCTGTGTGTCCTCTTGTCCCAAACCAACCATCTACAAAATAACATTATTTATAAATGCAAATATCACTCTGTGTGTCCTCTTGTCCCAAACCAACCATCTACAAAATAACATTATTTATAAATGCAAATATCACTCTGTGTGTCCTCTTGTCCCAAACCAACCATCTACAAAATAACATTATTTATAAATGCAAATATCACTCTGTGTGTCCTCTTGTCCCAAACCAACCATCTACAAAATAACATTATTTATAAATGCAAATATCACTCTGTGTGTCCTCTTGTCCCAAACCAACCATCTACAAAATAACATTATTTATAAATGCAAATATCACTCTGTGTGTCCTCTTGTCCCAAACCAACTATCTACAAAATAACATTATTTATAAATGCAAATATCACTCTGTGTGTCCTCTTGTCCCAAACCAACCATCTACAAAATAACATTATTTATAAATGCAAATATCACTCTGTGTGTCCTCTTGTCCCAAACCAACTATCTACAAAATAACATTATTTATAAATGCAAATATCACTCTGTGTGTCCTCTTGTCCCAAACCAACTATCTACAAAATAACATTATTTATAAATGCAAATATCACTCTGTGTGTCCTCTTGTCCCAAACCAACCATCTACAAAATAACATTATTTGTAAATGCAAATATCACTCTGTGTGTCCTCTTGTCCCAAACCAACCATCTACAAAATAACATTATTTGTAAATGCAAATATCACTCTGTGTGTCCTCTTGTCCCAAACCAACCATCTACAAAATAACATTATTTATAAATGCAAATATCACTCTGTGTGTCCTCTTGTCCCAAACCAACCATCTACAAAATAACATTATTTGTAAATGCAAATATCACTCTGTGTGTCCTCTTGTCCCAAACCAACCATCTACAAAATAACATTATTTATAAATGCAAATATCACTCTGTGTGTCCTCTTGTCCCAAACCAACTATCTACGAAATAACATTATTTATAAATGGAAATATCACTCTGTGTGTCCTCTTGTGATCGGAATAACAAACTGAAAGAGGACAGGGATGGCTGGAGGAGGCCACGGCCCACACAGGACTGTAGCACCAATGATTTAATGTTGTACTTACTTTGACATTAAAAACTTGTAAGATGATATCCGTATAACACTCATTTCTTCCTTTATAGATATAATTCCTATGCATACTTCTAAGACCACGTTCTCTGTCACATATAACACAGGAACCAGGAGATAAATCCGATACCAAGATCTCCATTGTACCATATTCATCCAACATCTTTGGTTGATAAATGAATGACCTACAATCATTCATTTATATATTCACAAAATTATCCTATTAATTAAAAAAAGATTGTAAACATGGAAAAATAACAAATGCACAAAGATTGAACTCTACCAGCTAAAACATTATGACATAACACATTACGGTCATCATTTTTCTCACAATTTCATAAAGGGGCCCTTAATCTCGCATACATGGTCGCAAGCCCACGTGGTTCGCCTATTCTGGCTGGTACTCTGATCGCCTGTGCTCGTGGGCCTGGATTTGTGAATCCAGTGAAACCACGATTGCCTTTCTCTTTTTTTTTTATTTATTTGAAATAAAATATAACAATAAATCAATTTACAATACTTATATAGCATACACAAAAATATTTTATTTATATTACCCCCCAAAAAGAGTTTGTACTCGTGCTTTGGGGGGGATTCTTATATAAACCAAAAATTATTCTTCATTATTATCATAATTAATCAAAAATTAATAATATACACAATATCAAAAGAAAAAAAGGACAGAAAAAAATGCAATTAAAATACATAAAATATTAAATAAGTCAATGAAGAAGTTATAAAACAAAAAGAGACGTAACAGCATTTTTATAGTCTTCAAAATCAGTTGCTGTATTTAATTTATATTTACCGTTCAGCTCATTAAACCATTTAACACCTTGGTATGTATACCTAATGGAGCTGGCCGGTAGTTGTTTTTAGTAATGGTATATCAAGGTTGGTCTTTCTTCTTGGATGCTTTCTTGAATTAGAGGTTGGATAAAAATTAATTATGAAATGGTCTTTATATATCTGATAAATAGAGAGGCTCTTTTAAAAAGTGAATTTATGTTGAGAAGTATCTATAAAGTGAATTTATAAGGAAGAATCATCAGGTACAATAAAACTAACCAATGATTTTATTTTGTTTAGCATAGATAAAGACAAGAATGCCCAAATATAGATCTATGCATAATAGTTATAGGTAGATAAAATACGTATGTTTTGGGTAAATATTTCCTACCTACACTACACTATCATTGTGCAGTACCTATCTATTTTATATTATGTTATGTAGCGGGCGTGGAAATTACACAGTAAGTTTAGAGCTAATTAAAGATTAATTGAACACTAAATTTTTAACACAAGAATTAAAAGGATACAAACTGAGAAATTACTGATTAAGTGAGGAATGGGAGAGAAGTAACCTATATTTGTATTGTAGAAGTTTAAGTGAAAAATATTCCTAACGAAATGCACAATAAATATGTACTAACCTAATAGAATAGTATTTTACATCTCAATAGAGACGAAGTTGGAATATTATAGGAGAACCAGGAACTCTAGGCACCTGCAGGACTCAAGACTTGCCATCGGCTGGTTTACGTGATCACTTTATGGACTTGCGCAATGTTCACCAATTATTTTATTTTATGTAGCATTTTGGGCAACTAACAGGTGCTATGTCAAATAATTATTTAACACGCACCCAATAACAAGTTGCCACATTCTGGAGACTTGCGATATTTATCGTCTCACAGATCCAGACTAAAAACACAATTGAAAAACTGTGTCTCCGGGACCCTTGGATCCTCAGTCAGATACCTAACCAACTGAGTCACAAAGGCCGACATTATGCCTTCTTATTGAGTTTCCTTATTAATGCAATTTTGAAAGTTCTATATATTTTTTTACATTTTCACCTCATGTATAAGGACTATAAAAATTTTAAACCTGCTTCTTTATCAAATGTGTTGTTGTATTTAGTTAAATTATTCACGAATTGGGAGAAATTGTTACTTTTGAGGCATCTCATATGCTTCCTTACTCTGATTTTGAAATTTCTTCCTATAAAATACTGTTTACCCTGGAATTATTGTGTGGTGGATTATTATCAATATTATTTCTTATCATTGATTTGACCAGATATTCCCGTGGAGGATTTTATTTTTCCTTTTACAAGCAGCTAGCTGCAAGATTTTTTAAAATAATGGGACATTGTAAATTTTATCTAATTGATTATATCTTCTTTTCGTAATACCAGCTAATTTACTTTTTACCAGATGATAAGTATCAAACGTCCACGTAAGTATTTCGTACATTATGAGACCTAGATTAGTTCATTGATTTAAGATATTAAACAGAGAGCTTGTTGATATCTGCCCTTCATATTAGAACCAAGCAATTTGAGAAAGTAAATTCTAAAGAACAATCGAAATATTAAGTAGTAAAAAAGAATGTATCATACGAGACAACACGTAAAACAAAAAACATGTACCGAACTACAACACCCCTGAATCGATTAATTCATACCTTTTGATAATATGTAAAAGCTTTGTAAAAATATAAATAATTAATTTTGCCGTCAACACTTAAAAATACACCAAATTCTGCAATTTTAATCAATTTGTTGACATTTTTGGTTGTGAAGTTTGAAATGTTTGACACAAATACTTCGGAGTTGTCAAAGTAAAAAAAATTATCCCTTACGTGAGAAATCTTTTTTTTATACTGGCAATATACTTTGAAATTTATCTAGTTTTTCGCGGCATCTTTTCAAATTCAAATATTACAGTAAAATCGCATATTTTTGAATAAATAGATTTAACAACTAGTGATCGCGCAGTGATGTAATTCGACCGTAATTCATTAGATTTTTAAGTTTGAAAATCATTTGATATGTATTTAAGGGCTACAAACAGCTACAAAGTTTTCTCTTCACGTATTGCAATTAAATTTTATTGTTTAATAATCATATTGTTTCACAGTAGATATGTATTTTTCTTTAACATATTATTCTGAAATTTTAATTTAAACAACTGCGTCGTAGGTACCACATTGACAATTTAAATGTAACCAACGATAATGAATGAAAGGGGATATGTAAGTATGACTAATGCAGTGTGTCTACCTCGGTCATTTGGCTGGGCTGGTTACATTAAAGTTAGGCTTCCCATCTTTCATGTTCTAAAGAAAATAATCAATGGTTTGATCTGAAATATTTTATTTAATTTAAATAAAATACATAGAATTTGAGATAATAATGATTTGTCCTTAACGGGGTTTCCTTGTGATATTTACCAAAAATAGCTACTATTTATGATGCAGTTCTTTGAAATAACAATTTTATTTTTATAATTGTTTTTTCGTTCTTATATTATTTATTTGTATAGTTAAACATTTGAGTTCATCCGGGTTCGAGCATAGGATTAAATAACTATAAATGATGTCAGTAGGGTTAATTTTAAACATTTAGTCTTCGCCATTAATCGACATTTACAACAGAACATTTGTTGCCAAACAAAATACTAGGATTAAATTTAAAGGATTTTAGTAAATAACAGAAACAATTTTATTTTTTAATAAAATATCTGAATTAGTAAATAAATAACAAATTCATATGTCATTACATTTCTTCTTCTTCTTCCTTTTCATAGATCCGAAGATCTGTTTGTACCGCTATTCTGTCTCCTGCGATGTGGACTGCCAACTGGTTCGCCATCTCTTTGGAGGTCTTCCTGGTGGTCTTCTTCCAGCTGGGTTCTCCTGGAGAGCGATATGTGGGAGTCTATTTTCAGCCATTCTGTTTACATGTGAGCTCCAATATCGCCTCCGCTGTCTTCCCCATCTGACGATGTCCTCCGTACTACACTTTTTTCTTATTTCGGTATTTCGAATTCGGTCTCTTAGAGTGTTTCCGGTTATACATCGCAATGTCCTCATCTCTGATGTTCTCAGAAGAGATTTTGTTCTCGTTGTGTCTGCTCTGGTCTCTACTCCGTAGGTGGCAATGGGTCTTACACATGTTTTATATATTTGGACTTTGCTTTCGATATTCATGTGTTTATTCCTCCATATACTTTCCTTTAGACATCCTGATATTGCAGCTGCTTTATTTACTTGTCTTAATGTTTCGTCGTATAGACTACCGCTGCTAGTGATGTCTATTCCCAGGTATTTAAAGTCCATCACTTGCTCTATTATGTTATTTTCTACGACTAATTTGCATCTCAACGGGTTCTTGCTTATCGTGAGACTCTTTGTTTTGTCTGTAGATATCATCATATTATATTTAAGTGATGTATGATTTAGTTTGTATAGCATCCTTTGAAGGTCATCTTCTGATTCTGCGATAAGTACCGCATCGTCGGCGTAGCATACTATACTGACTCTTTTACCTCCCATTCGGTACCCAAGGTTTAGGTCTACAACTTCTTCGATCAGTTTGTCCATTATTAAGTTGAATAGGAATGGACTTAGACTATCGCCTTGTCTTATTCCGATTGGAGTTGGGACTGGATTGGTGAGGTCGCCCTGTGTTTTTATTCTAGTAAAGCTGTCGGTATTCAATCCTTGGATTATTTTTACTATGTTGGAGGGAGTATTCTTTGCATTGAGTATTTCTATTATGTCCTCCAGTCTGACTCTGTCAAACGCCTTGGTGAGGTCGACGAAGCACATATATGCAGCCTTATTATATTCTATTGATTTTTCAGCGATCTGTCGAACAACAAAAATAGCATCTGATGTTGATCGATTCTTCCTAAAGCCCTGCTGTTCGTCTCTATTTGTGAGGTGTCTCTCTAGTTTGGTTCTAATTATGCTTGTCGTGAGTTTTAATACTGAGCTTAAGAGACAGATACCTCGGTAATTAGACGGGTTTGCCTTGTCCCCTTTTTTGAAGATTGGTATGGTGATGCTTGTATGCCATTCTGTTGGGATATCTGCATAGTCAAATATTTTTGAGATTAGCTGATAAAGTTCGTGATGCAGTCTGTCACCTGAGTACTTTAATAGTTCATTTGATATATCATCAAGACCAGGTGCCTTTCGGTTTTTCAGATTTTTGACTGCTTTCTTCACATCTAGCTCTTCAATATTTTCCTTGGTGGTGAGTGCTGTTTCTGTTATTTGTTCATGATTGGTTGTGCTGTAGAGGTGTTGAAAATAATTTTCCCATTCCGATGGAGTGATTTTTGTCGTTTGGTTGTACTCGTTTACAGGCTTCTTTTTATTTCGTAGCATTTTCCAGATTTTCCTCTGTGCTCCGTATAAATCATGCTCTATATCCATTGTGAATTTAAGCCAGTATTCCTTCTTAATCTTATTGATCTCCGAGTTTATTCTGTTTCTTACTCTGACGTATTTTGCGTACTCCTCTGGGGATGGGGAGCTTCTGTATGTTAGGTAGCTCTGTCTCTTTTCCCTTGCCAATTCTTTCATTACATTTAATAAACTTAAACATAATTAACCATTTTTGACTTGCATTTTTTGCTAGTAACCTCTTTTTTTTGTGAGTTACTTTGTGACATGTTTTGGAAGTCTCGGATTCTCAACTCGCCGGTCGATGGAAGGACTACTCTTCCGAAACATGCTGCAAAGTGAAAAAAGTGGTATTTGGCAAATTATACAAGTCAAAAATGGATGATGTATTAAACATAATTAATTATATTACAAATTTAGAGTCTACTAAATCTAGACATAACCTCCTATTGTCAAAGAGACTTCTTATTGCTTGTTTTTTCTCTTTGAAAATTGACATCTTTCTTGTTATGTGTGTTCATGTGCCCTTTGAGGGTGCACTTCTGTACAAAAGATTTATCACACAAGTCACACTTGAATGCCCTCAAATTGGCATGGATCTTGAGGTGCTCCTTCAATGTTTTCTTCCTGACAAAAGACTTCCCACACGTGTCACAATTGAATATTTTCTCACCTGGAAGACAAAAAAAAAATAATAATTTAGTGAAAGTGTTTAGGCCTATATTATTTGCACTCGTCCTCGTCAATTGAATGCATTTATTATTGAAATCAACAATTAATATATAAAATTCAAATAAAGATGACACACTTAGTTTGATCATGATTAATATTATTAATTTGCATTTTTGTAAAAAGTAATAAAGCTACATAGGTATTTCAAAATACCATTTAATAGAACATACTCTAGATGAATAAAAACTTCATAATGTCTTAACTGGACCTCCATTTCGACTTAAGGATTTGTCAACTGAAGGGTCTAATAAACCATAATGATTGTTATGTAAAGAATATAAATCTTTCATAAAATTAAAACAGGTTTATTATAAGTATTGTGTTTATTTTTATTTGTATTACTTAAGTATATTAATTTATTGTTGTTTTTTGATTTCATACAATTTAAATACTGTGAAACTGCTGTATATTATATTGTTTATTATTGTGAAAGGTTTCTAGTATTTTCTTGTAAAAACCTATTCAAACCATAAATATTATATTTGTGTAAACCCTGCAGTTCTTAAATATCAACAACATTCATAGGAAAAAATTACCTCATGGCAATAAACCTGCCTTTGTGTACTTGTACATAAAGTATATAAATTTATTTATTTTTATCTTCATAAAAGTTTTACATCATAATAATTGTGATCTCACTAGCCTACAGGCTATCAGTGAGTTTCCCATACAAAAAGGTCAAGTACATATTTAATTCCTTAAGTTACAGTATTAAAATTATAATATGGTATATATGTTTTTTATTTAATTACTAATAAGTCAAATAATTTTTTATTTAATTACTAATTATTAAATAATATATTTGAAATATGAAAAAAAGAATGAATATTTCATTGAAACAAGAACTTATACATCCTCATACATTCCTTAAACAAAGCAAATGCTATGAACAAAATGGGTCGAGGCGTATTCAATCCCACTTCCAGTAGATTACTAATATAGTGCCAATCTACCACTGAACTATCAAAAATATCAAATAATTCTCTCTAACCTGTATGTTTGAGCATATGATCCCTCAACGAAGAGTTGCAAAAGAACTTGGAGTCGCATTGGGCGCAGGAATAGTTTCGTTCGTTCAGATGGTCCCTCTTAACGTGCTCGGAGCGGTGGCACGACCTCAGGAAGGTCTTGTCGCAGGCGGCGCACGCGTACCTCCTGATTGGGAGGCCATGCGCCTGTCCCTCGTGCCTGTTCCTCTCCGTCACCTTAGCGAACTGCTCCCCGCACACCTTGCACCGAACTACGGGCTTGATCCCTCGATGGATGACCCTCAAGTGGCCCTTGAGGCCGGACAGGTTCTTGTAAGTCCTGCTGCAGAGAGTGCATGGAAACTTTAAGGTGTTGTGTGACTCGAGATGGACTTTCAAGTATCTCACGTTGGGGTAGCCCACTCCGCACACGTCGCAGACGTAATGCGGGAAATGTGTCATGTAATGACTCCTAAGATCTCTGTAAGTGTGATGTCTTTCGTTGCAGACTGGACAAGTCGTGGATGAAGTATCCAAAGGAGGTATTTTGTTAAAACTTGAATCGTTGTTTTCATTAAACTCTTTCGATTTATCGTTGTCTTTGTAACTTGTGTCTTCTTCCCATTCAAAGTCGTCATCAGAACTATCCTTCAGAGGTACATCAGCTTCCAAAAAGTCATTTTCAATGTGGTCGATATTATCATTTATTCTGCGATCATCTCGAGAGATTGTAGTTTTTTTTATTTTCTTATCGATTTTAGTGACAGGAATATAACCTAAAAAAATTAAAGTAAATATTAGTAGTACATACATACTATATCGCTCGTTTACGAGAACAATAACATAAGTCAAAGAATCCGTTATTTGGGTTAATAACGCAGAAATGTTGTGTTTATCAATATTAAAGTGAATAATATATGACAGTGAAACAACGAAACATGTGCTGTTTCTCTCGCACTTTTAGAGATATTGTACTGAGAATTGGAGACGACATTAATATTGATAAACACAACATTTCTGCATTATTAACTCGATAATCGAATTTTTGACTTATGTCGTTGTTCTCATACACAAGTGATATTTTTTTATATCTTTTGATATAGCCCATCAGTGTATGATCAGTGTAGATCAACATTTTTTATAATTGCAAAAAATAATTATAGCAAAAAATATCTTTTGAATAAAATGAAACTTGAAAGATACATATTGATTAAATAACAATAAATAATGGTAAACACATTGATTAAATAACACCAAAAATACAAATAGGTGGACAATTGATTTACCATATTTAATGTTCCCATTATAGTGCTCGTCAATGACTTGAATAGACTTTCTGAATTCTAAAGCATCTCGTAATTTATAGATACATCTGATACAGATATCACTTTTAGTGTCCTCTTCTCCTAGACCTACAATCTAAAATTGTCATTACAATACATTTAAGTTTATTTCACTGTAAATAGTAAGTTATGTCTTCGGTGCTACAGGCGCTTGGTTAGACCATATTCCAAATGACGTGGTACTAAGCAGAGTCAGGGTTCTAAATAGGGTTGTACAACAACTATCCAAATAGATAGGCCATAACATCAGGCATCCGGGTCTGCTTGATACGATAGCAGAAGGAATGACGGAGGGCAGAAACCATAGAGGTCGCCCTAGAGACAGTTATATAGACCAGTAGCCTTACTCTTGAAACTTGAATCCGATCCCGATTTCAAATTTTCATTTAGAACTTACCTATTTCTCAGTATCGGCAGCTGAGCCAATGAATGAGTGTAGAAGATTACAGAAAACGGCGTCAAGGGACAACATAAGCAGTAGGTCGGGCATGTGCCAGAAAGTGTCAAATCAACCTCTCTTTTGTTACGTATATTTGTGTTAAATATTTTCAAAAACTATGTAAATATTGTGAGAAAAATATATCATAATTAAACTTCGTAAGTGCCTACTTTTTATTTCTCTTTACCTAATAGAACCTGTAGCCTTACTCTTGAAACTCGAATCCGATCCCGATTTCAAATTTTCATTTAGAACTTACCTATCTGTCGCCTGCGTACATTCAAATGAACGACTATTACTATTAAAACATACCTATCTACCGCATTCATTCTCCGATACAAAGGTAGGTTATTAGCGAATTGGATCGTATTGGGATCAGATTTGCAGTGGAGAGTAAGGCCGCAGGTGATTAGTGATGTGCGCTGTAGCAGCTATCAACAGATAAAGAGGCTGGCAGACAACAGAGATATGTGGAGAGATGGAGTACTTGGTGAAAACCAATCCTAAAATTGTGATTATGAAGAAAAAGTTGATTTCAATAATAATATCATTATATCATATAAAAATATTTTCATTTATTTCAAATTAGGCACATACACAAATAATAAATGACAAAAAACATAAAAATAAATTTTTACAGCTCCGTTTTATGATAACAAGATCATTACGAGAGCCCTCTGGTTTAATTCTTGGCTATGCAAAATAAAGTAGTCTTGAGCAATTTACTGAAAGTCTCGAGACTTTGTGCTCCACGTATGACAGACCATGGACTTGGAATAATTTATTTTATGTAGCTTCTCGGGCAACCAACAGGTATTATGTCAAATAATTATTTAACACGCACCCACTAACGAGTTACCACATTCTGGAATCTTACGAAATTAATCGTCTCACAGATCCAGACTGAAAACACAATTCAAAACTGTGTCTCCACCGGAAATTAAACCTGGGACTCTTGGATCAGCAGTTAGATTTTTTTTATGAATATGTCCTTGTTAAACAAGTACATATACATCTTCCTACGTTCCCTAAATTAAGCATAAATGCTTGTGCTATATGTGAACGAAATCGGTTGAGGCAGGATTCGAACTCGCGACCACTGGATTATTAACCCAGCGCGCTAACCGCTCTGCTAACGACTCATCTAAATACCTAGATACCTCACGAAGGCGGACTGATCTTATTATCACAAAATAGCGCTTTTCGAATTTGTATTGTTACTATTCATATAACAGTCAATACACATATTCAGAACAACCTGATATAGGAAACGAAAGGAAAAAAAACACCAACGAAACAAATATCTTTTGACAAGTTTAATGTTTCGATAGAGACGAAGCAAGAATATAAATTTATAGGAAAATCGGGAAATAATGCACCTACAGGTTATGGTTTATGGTATGCTTACGTCATCACTTTAACGGATCGTGTTACGTTTAACAATTATATTTTTTTATTGATTTCAGATTACCTACATTCCAGTAATGGTAATTTTCCCCTAATAAGGCACTCTTGCACCTTCATTAGTAACGGATTAGCGAGATTGTACCGAGATTCAACATAATTGGTAGCTATTGAAATACTCAATAACACATACATACTTTAATGTTAAATACTTGTAACAGCATATCTGCATAACATTCATTTTGTCCCTTATAAGTGTAATTTGTATGCATACATTTGAGGTTATCTTCTCTGTCACAAATGACGCAGGATCCGGGAGATAAATCTGACTTTAATATTTCTGTTGCCACGTTTTTATAAGACATTTTGATTGAAACATGCACCTGAAATAATACAAAACATACATTTCATTTACTTATATTAAAGATGTGGAAATTAAGATCCTTGTTTTTTAAGAAACAGACCTTTTCAACTTAACCAAGAGAGATTTTACATTCTGGAGACTTACGATATTAATCGTCTCACAAATCCAGACTGAAAACACAATTAAAAACTGTGTCTCCACCGTGAATAGAACCCGTTATCTTATTAGTTTAATGAAAAATTAAATTAGCATATTTAAACGTATTTTAAAATAAATACTATGGGTAATTGTTTACGAGTGGCCTCTATATTTTAATATATAATATATATTTCAAATTCACACATATTTACAATAACAAAAAAAAGTAATAAATCATAATATTTTTAACAAACATTTCACATTTGCAATGAAGAAATCTATTTAAATGACACCAAGGTAGCATTCAAAATATTTTGTTCAAAAAATGTATATATCCAAATTGATTGTGTCAGATTATTTTACGATATTATATAATAATTATTTACCTAATTTTTAGCAATAAAAATACCATGAAGATCTTGGATGAAGATAATACTGATTTGTTGTGAATATTATTTGACAGCTGACAGCATCTTCAGTGTTGCAAGAATAAAAATTTAAGTCGTTTGGAAATAATACTGGCAACATAATTAAATAGATTCTTTTTTTTTATTTGTGGTTCTTCTCAAATTTAAAAATATTGGGAAGTATAGTCAATTAATGTGTTCCATTATATAATAACAGATATTTATCTCAAAAGTACCGATTAATTTAAATAATATATTTGTTATAAAGTTTTCATTTGTATTATTTTTATATAAAATTATCATGTGACAGAATAGAAATGTATTGTTAATTTAAAAAAATAATATACCTATCAAACTAAATAATATAATATAGGTATAATAAAACAATATTATCAGTTCATGTTTTTTTATTATCTTTGTAGGCTCCACAAGGTCGTCATTGGCTGTCAGCTTTTGGCACAAGGTGCAATGGAGATACCCAAGAACTCTGTCAAATTCTTTTTTGTCTTTCTTTCAGTGGGCAATTCGCCTGTGGCGTTCTGCAACTGGAGGTCTTTGAGTTGTGCAATTGTGATGTCTCGTGGAGTGGCGTATTTCCTTGATGGTGCCACTTAGCCGCTTGAGGTCTGGGAACCGTTGTAGCAGTCGATGGTACAGTGCTGTACCTGTAATAGTCTTGATGGAAGGGATGTTCCCCACAGAGCTGAGACCAGATTATGTCAGGCTTGCGACTCAATCAATGAGTCTCTGATAACAGATATAGATACCGATAATGGAACATGTCATGTCTGTAAACTTCCATGTAAAGGTCAGGTTAAGAGTGATGGTACTATTATAATAATAGACACTTCCTTGCACAGTATGGCTATTTCTTCCAACTAACCATTGTTCCCCTATAAAGATTTTTCAAACAGGATTCTAGTTTTTGAATAATAAAAATCTCAGTGTATAAAATATATGTTGCAATCAATGTACCATTTGCTACAGAGAGTGTGTAATTCAAGTTATCGCGTCAGCCAACCTTGGCATGTGAAAAACACAGTCTGCGCCAATATCATTTATAAACGTGAGAACTGAGTTCCTATCGGTGATTAACAAACGGTGTGTTACTGGGTTGACATCACCGTTTTGTTTTCATTTCACGATTGTGTAATAGAGGCCTTGTCACAAAGCGATGTACATTATCAAACGTTTGCACCGAAACGCCAATGATGGCAACAAGTGGTGTAGTTATGGCTTAAGCTCTAGGCGCACAGGTGTGCGTGGGGTGGTATTGGAAGCAGTTCGATGAGCGACGGTGATGCCAAGAAGAAATTTCATTCCTCAGAATCTCCGCAATCTCATTTCAGAACTTTGTAACCAGTGTTCAGAGGTTCCCTTTGTTTGTGTGATGACCGGCTTACGAAATTCGTTGTTGCATCGCACATGGTGTCGGATAACTCTGCAACATAGTCCATTGGGCATCCTTTTGTGTGTCTAGGACCACCTTTATTGTGCCTAACGAGAGCGTACGAAGCATCTCCTTCCTGAGTGACGAACGTCCGAGTGCTCTCAGATGGCGTAATAACTGGGAAGGTTTGCAGTCTTCCATTTTCATTTCATGTTCAGGCAGACGACGCGTCTTCTGCTCTTGAGTTGAGCTAAGGCGGATCGAAGATAATAACTCGAATTCCGATAACGTAACTAAACTTCGTTTTGCCTGCAGTTATACCGCTCACGTTGAAACTTCACTCAGTTATGTGGAACCACATTTTGGGGTTCTTCGGATAAAAGGGCAGAATTTTGAGCGAAATTTGGCTCACCATCTCAGCGTCTGTTGGAGGTACATTTTGTTGGTATTTCAAAGTCGAGGATATTAAAAACCGTAAATGTGGATAGCACAATGCAACCTTTGTCTGTATTTTTCCGTAGTGACATAGAGCACTCTGATCACTCATAATTGATATGATGTAGATATAATATTGATACCATTCCTGATGGGGCAATGGTTGCGTGCCTGGATAGAAAGATGTGGTATTAGGTTCTCTCTGCCTAGCCCGCGAGGTATACGGCTTGATGTATGTATCATAACTTGTAAGTACACATGTATTTTGAAACTTATTAATCTTTTTTAATATGAGTTTTCATATGTCCCTTGAGCGTACACTTTTGTACAAAGGCTTTATCACATAAACTACATTTATGAGCTCTCAAATTGGCGTGAATTTTAAGATGTTCCGTTAGAGTTTTCTTTCTCGCATAAGATTTTCCACATTTTTCACAATGGAATGCCTTTTCGCCTGGAAAATAAAATTAATAAATATTAATAACGAGAATGATTCAAATTTATCACGATATTTGAATGTGTAACAGTGAAAGAACAGTATAGCAAGGAAATAAAAAAAATCAAATTATGATTGCAAGAAAATTCTAGTCACAAAATACACATAACACTATGCCATTTGTATGATTGTGGAGACGATATCAGGAAAATGAATGTCCACAGATGTAATTATTGAGATGATTGATTTTGAAGTTTGAAACTTACTAAATTGTTAATACAATGTGGTGATTTTTATATCAACATTTTACTTGGAACTCTCTTTGTTTTCAATCATTCCGTTAGCACCCATTGAAAATGTTTTAGATGTTTGGCTAGCATATTGCAAGTACTTAAATGAAAACAAGAAAAAATGTGACTATCATTGTTTTCTTCTGACACCTTTCATAATATGTTACGTTTCACGGAGTGAACAAATTAGATTTTAAGAGGGTGACTGCTGCCAACGTACCTATTTTTTTAATTTGATATACCATGATTATTACTAAACGAATCATTTTGAAAAAAATAACCTAGTTAGTTTGGATATTAATAAAGAGAAATATACCTTAACTTTTTGATTATGTTCTGTATATATTCTTGTAGGAAAATAATAAGCATACCCCGATTTTCGACATTAATCTTAAATTTCTAAAAAAATATAAGGTATAGAGCAATATTTTTTTTTATAAATTAAAGAAGAACAAAATACCTGGAAAAATATGATATGACGTTGCATTAACGCATCAGGTTAAGTAAATAAACCAAAAAAACTTTTATTACGCAATGACGCTGAATGGAAAATAAATGTTTTTTAGGTTTATTTACTAAACCTGAAGCATTAATGCAACGTCACATCATATTTTTCTAGATATTTTTGTCTTCTTTAATTTTAAAAAAAATATATTACTCTATGCCTTATAGTTTATTAAAAATATAAGATAAACGTTGAAAATCGGGGTATGCCATTATTTTTCTACAAGAATTTATACAGAACATTATCAAAAAGTTAAGGTATATTTTTGTTTATTAATATCCAATCTATCTAAATTATTTTTTTCAAAACGAATTGATAAGAAATAATGATGGTATATGAAATTGAAAAATAGGTACGTTGGCAGCAGTCCCCCCCTTAACACTTACCTATCTGTTAATATATCACATTTTTTCTCTCTATATTCGACAAAAAAATAATCCATCCTCAATATAAATCAAAATTCATTAATTTAAATTGAATAAATATAAAAAGATTATTCAGTAGTGTAAATTAAACCCCATGTAACAATGCACTAGTTACGTAATGGCATAAATCTCCCTTATCGTAGCCCTTAGGTGGGTCCCTTAAGTGATTTAAAATTATATTAACCACTTTGTTTCCTAGTTTTGCCCGAGTGCCACTCGGGCCTGTATTTCGACCCAGCCCAGTTAATGAGCCAGCAAATTGTTTTGATTTCTTTGCTAGTGCTTTCCCGAGTGAAATATATTTTTGTATTGACGATGCCAAACGGTATTCGGGCATATTGAGTTTATATTTGTAAAAAAAATTAGTTAAGTGTCTCTTCTCGTTCAATCAATGATGGATTAAAATATATAATTACCAGTATGTATAACGGAATGATCCGTCAGTTCACCCTTGGAGTAAAACTCTTTGTTGCATTTTACACACAGAAAATTCTTCTGATTCAGATGTCCTCGCTTTGTATGCTCGGCCAGTTTTGAAGGACGATAAAAGATTTTTTCGCAGTATAGACATGGATACATCCGACATTGCTGGCCGTGGACCTTCACCAGATGTTTGCTCCTCGTTTCGTAGCAGCGAAACCTCTCAGAGCATAACGTGCAGCAGTAGGTCTTCACGCCTTTGTGGACTCTGTTGCAATGTTGCAGCAGAGCGCTCCGATTAGTATAAGTCCTATTACAGACGTTGCACGGATGCTTTGTATGCGAATGCGACTTCATGTGCTTTTTGAGGCTGGCCTTGTTGAAGCACGCCCGACCGCAGATGTCACAGAGAGAATCCTTCTGGTTCAGATGTCCTCGCTTTGTGTGTTCGGTCAGTTTGGTCTGACAATAAAATAATTTGTCGCAGTACACACAAGGATACATCCGACACTGCTGGCCGTGAACCTTCACTAGATGTTTGCTTCTTGTTTCATAGCAACGAAACCTCTCAGGGCATAATTTGCAGCAGAACGTCTTTACACCTTTGTGGACGGTAATCAAGTGTTGTTGCAGGGCGCTCCGATTAGAATAAGTCCTATTGCAGATGTTGCACAGTTTTTTTGTATGCAAATGCGACTTCATGTGCCGTCTGAGGCTGTCCTTGTCGAGACACGCCCGACTGCAGATATCACAGAGAAAATTGGGAAAGTGTATCGGATAGTGTTGAACCAACACTGGATGCAGGTGAAACTGTTCCTTACACACGGGACAGACAGTTGAAGATGGGTCCAAGGGAGGAACTTCAACTGATGCTTGCTTGATTTCTTTCTGACTGTTGTCTCCTTCAACGTGTGTCATGTTTGCGGCATCGATTGAACAATCATTTTCGACAGATAGATCATCATATATATCTTGGTCGGAGTCACTTTCGTCAGTTTTTTCATTTTTGATGGACGGCAATCTTTGCATTGATTTACTTTTTATTGGCTTGTGTTGAGTTTTTATTGTCATCTCAATTTTGTGGTCTTGTTCTATAATGTTAATAAGGATTATGTATACATTCAGGTAATTTATGATAGCACTAATACATAGCTTAATTGTATAAATTATGATTATTTATAAAAAGTAAGTACGGACAGTCAATAACATTAACACATAATATATTAAAGATACTTAATAATATTATTTTAACAGCAGTGTGTAAGCCATACATTGCATGACTGTTTGAACAACATACATGAAGTTTTGTATGATTTTGTATGATAAAAAGTCAGGAAGGTAATAAATAACTATATATATTCAATAAATAGCATTTGTTGTCGAAAAACTCGGACAACTTAAAAAAATTTGCAGAAAAAAAACACATAACATAGATAAATAGAATTAAAATTTTACATGATATAAAAATATAGTGGTTACATAGCATGATTAAAAAATATAAAAGTAATACAAAATAGAAATAAACAAAAATAAAAAACAAAAATAAAATATTCAGATAATTAAATAATAATGTAAAAACAAGATAATTTAATAAAAATATATATGTGAAAAAAGCAAAAATAAGTTAGGAGTCTCGGCGTAGTTAGATTAAATTCATGATCAAATTAAATTGATGTTTAAATTCAGCAAGGACTTTGCAAATCCTGACTAATAATATACAATACTTATTATAAAATGAATATTCAAGTTAATAAAATTTTTTTATTGGATTATTACCAGATATGTATGTTTTGTACTCCGCTGCTTAAAAACTTTACTTATTTTAAATTATTGTGAGTTTAATTATTTCAACAATGAACAAGTAAGGATTACCTGTTTATGATATTATCTCAAATAAAGTATTATTACTTATGGGGGAAAGATGCACCCCTGGTGACATAATTATGGCAAACGACAAGGCGATATCAGTCGCCGCATATTGGAGTGGCAGGGTTTGAACCAGCCGGACACGTAAAGTAAGTAAGTAAGTAATATCAAAACCGAATTATAAATAACAAACCAAGAACAATATCTCCGTGAAACGTCTCATCCACAGCCTGGATTTGTTTTCTGAATAAAAAAGCATCTCGCAATCGTGCAACACACATTTTACAAACTTCGCTGCATTCGTCACCGACGTTTAGTCCCACCACCTGTGATATTAAAAGACAAAACATTTTAAAGGCTCAAATATCTATCTTTCCACATAATTGAGGGGTGGGACAAGCCCCTCCGACTCGATTGGTTTGCCCCAGGGGCTTGTCCCCTTTACTGACTTTAATAAAATTTAAAATGTGGTGCTGGCGACAAACGCTGTGGACAGCTAGACTGGCTTATGATTCCATCCTAGACCAGCTCAGGGTGAAAGCCTGACTTCTACCAGATAATACTAGATATTGGTCACATAGCGACAAGGGAACCTGAAAATTTATTAAGACTGATTGTTGTCAGCAAAGCGGAAGGAAAATGATCTCGGTACAAGCCCCTTCTCGATAATAATAATAACTAATCTCTTGGTAGCATCAGCCCTGATTCAGTAATGAAGAACAAGAAAAATATACTTTTAAATAGATATTAAAATAGAAAAATAATGTTTTAAATAGATATTTAAATAGAAAAAGAATGTTTTAAATAGATATTTAAATAGAAAAAGAATGTTTTAAATAGATATTTAAATAGAAAAAGAATGTTTTAAATAGATATTTAAATAGAAAAAGAATGTTTTAAATATACATTTAAATAGAAAAAGAATGTTTTAAATAGATATTTAAATAGAAAAAGAATGTTTTAAATAGATATTTCACAGAAAAATAATGTTTTAAATATACATTTAAATAGAAAAAGAATGTTTTAAATAGATATTTAAATAGAAAAAGAATGTTTTAAATAGATATTTAAATAGAAAAAGAATGTTTTAAATAGATATTTAAATAGAAAAAGAATGTTTTAAATAGATATTTAAATAGAAAAAGAATGTTTTAAATAGATATTTAAATAGAAAAATAATGTTTTAAATATACATTTAAATAGAAAAAGAATGTTTTAAATAGATATTTAAATAGAAAAAGAATGTTTTAAATAGATATTTCATAGAAAAATAATGTTTTAAATATACATTTAAATAGAAAAAGAATGTTTTAAATATATATTTAAATAGAAAAAGAATATTTTAAATATATATTCAAATAGAAAAATCATGTTTTAAATAGATATTCAAATAGAAAAAAGAATGTTTTAAATAGATATTCAAATAGAAAAAAGAATGTTTTAAATATGAATGAGTATTTTTACTTTTATTCTTAGGTACAGATGCTGAAGTTGTAGAAATTAATTTAAAAATATTAATATAATATATATGTAGGTATATATTTTTTTAATAAAGGAATGAATATTTCCTTGAAACAAGTACATATACATCCTCACACATTTCCTAAACTAAGCATAAATGCTTGTGCTATAAGTGAACGAAGTCGGTCGTGGCAGGATTCAAACTTGCGACCACTGGATTACTAACCCAGCGCGCTTATTGCTCCACTCATCTATACTATAATATAAACTTTGTATTTCCAAAAGTTATGACATACACGAATAAGAGAATGGGTAGAACTTGAAACTATAGTAGTGTACAAAAAAAATATAGAGTGGAAATATACAAAGTTTATACATTATTTTAATAATTACCTTTATATTAAAGCATACATAGAGTATATTTGTATAATTCTCTGATTTTCCATTGTGTAAATAATCTTTATGCATACTTAGTAAATTATCTTCACTGTCACAAAATACACAGGAACCAGGTAGCAAATCTGATTTTAATATTATCTCGGGTGGATAGCTGTTTTTCATTTCCCTGAAATCAATTTCATTTTATAAGATAATTAAAAAATATTGTGTCTTTAAAAAATATATTTTTACGCTAATATGAGTAAAGAATGTTTTCCTAGATTTTTGTTTCCTGTCTAATTGAGGACCAATTTTAGCTAGAGATATGAAAAAAAAAATTAAAGCAGAGAAGTTAGTTACATAGTTTTTCAAATATTTAAAATTATTGTAACTTCCACGTGAGAGTTACATAATTCGGCCAAAAATATTAAGGAGGGTGTCCACAGTTCCGCATCGTATTACACGGACTCATTTTTGGCAGAGCGTCCATTGTATTTGCAGCAGTCGGATTGCAGATGCAACTGTCATTCAGATTTGTCAACAATTTTCCTTAGAAAAAAGGTGGGAAAACATTACCATAGAAAAAGCACATACAAAAATGACACCATACGGATTACAGTGGACACACTTGAATAAATTCATGTACAAAAAAATACTAAAATCGATGCATCCGATGCGAAACTGTGAACGCTAGCTTTTTTCTTACATAAAAAAAAAAACAACAAAATCTGTGGATTAAATGTGGCAATTTCGATTTTCAGTCATTGAACTATGGAGCATCTGTTGACGATTGGCTCACGACATGTAATATTAGAGATAGCTAAATTCATCTCCACCACCGGTATAAAGATATAGCTGTGTGTAGGAAGCCTTTCACTCGACCATTTGTTGAAAGTGACGAATTTGATGATTTATTGGAAATTCTTTGATTGCTTTTACATATTATGCTTCCCTTTTGCAATTGTATAATGTAAACTCCCCTTTTCTCTGAGATCTAATGGAATTCTGTTTTTACTCTTCCTTTCAACAGTGAATATATAATCTAAATTGTACAGCAAAAATCCGCCTCTACTGGTGGCTGTGTCTTATTAAAAAAAAGTACCTACATATAAATCAATGTTTTCAATTAATTAGTCTTCGGACAAAATGTCAGGCTAACATTAAGCTTTAATCGCAATAATTACTGTGTTAAGCATTGATATAGCAATGCACGTAAATGACCAATAATAGTTGTGATAAAAGTAAAATATTTTTATTCATCAAAAGTTTATAGGTTTTCATTTAAAAAAAATAATACTGTATCAAGTTTTAAAATATTTTATTATGTACCATTTTGTTCTTGAATCTTTTACGTCATGTAAACTGTGATGATACATTTTAAATTAATAATATTTTCCTTTGAATCGTAAATACTCTATAATATTATGAAAAAATCACCAAACAAATGAAATTTTGACATCTGTCAGTGTCAATCGTATGTGATAAGAGCCTGTTCCATGCTTGTCGAAAAATGAAATATATCCTATTATTATTATTATTACTTAAATTATTCTTGTAACCTCAAATGGAGGAACATTGGCCAGAGTCAAGTATGTTATAAAATTGTGCATTTGTTAATTAAATTGAAATGAACAACAAATTGATAAAAAAAAAACCAAAGCTATTATGACTGTCTAATAACACTCTTAATTTACTCTGTCCCTGTCCTCTCTCACATCCCACAACCTCTATCTCACCCCTTTCTTTGTTGCTGTGATTTTACATTTAATAATGTTACGTTTAATGTAATGTTTACATTTAATAAATAAACAATCTTTCTGTTTGTTTATTGTTATAAATTTAATGTACCTACCACTACACTATTTATGGCATGATATCTTCTTCCCAAGTAAGTACATAAGAGGACGAACTTAACTTAAAAGTTAAAATTATCTACAAATAAAACGTCCACATAGAATATTCACATTAAACTTTTACCACAAATCGCGGTCCAACTATATTAAACAAATTCATGATTAGAATTAAACGTCAAACCGGATTCGGGTTATTTCACGTGATGAAAATTTACAATAAAATAAATAATATTGTCAATAAATTTGGACCGCGAAATGGAAAATAATTTTCAAGTATAGGCGTCACAAATTAAAATCCAATAAAATAAATAAATTGAAGAACACAACTGAATTATTGTCACCAGTAAAATTGTCACAAGTAAAATCGTTTTCTGAATGTGCTGATACACCTTCAATGCCGGAATGGACCGTGGTCGATAAACGAAGGGGACAGGCTATCGGAGAAAGCATCCTCGGATCCCATACACCGGTAGATGCTCATTGAGTGGCTGCGTCAGAAGCGAAACGGCGGCGAGGCTAATTTCACGGAGATGCAGGCCATTGCTCCAGGGTCCAGCGTGACTCAACAGTGTTTGGAGCACTTTACAAATTCAGCATCCGCCACGGTCCACGAAGGCTCTCTCGCTGAATAGTGCTGCAAAGATCCATTTCGGCAATACCGGTGTTACGTCCATGCCTGTCGTTGTGAAGCTCTGGGCACGAGGAATGTGGATACGCATCCTTCGGCCGTTCGGTGAACATCATCAGACGTCACAAACGTCAAATCTCATACAAAAATAAATTAGCGCTTGGCTATAATCAATAGCGTTTTCAATAATATGGTATGATGTTTGGAAACATAGGTAGGCATATTCTGAATATGAAAGTTTTGTAGGCATATAACTATCTATACATTTTGAAATTTTGGGCTCTGTAAATTGAGCGGATCAAAAGTTATAAGGGGATGTACGGACACACAGACACACTAAATGTTCTACTCCAAATTCTGAGTAAATCCGTATATAGAACATATATGCTGCGAATCCTCTAAGTTGATGTTTTTTGACTTCAAAGTTGGAAAAACCGTGAAAAATATAGAACCTGCATACAAATCTCGCGTATTTTGGCTTGATACTTTGTCGATATGTTAAGAGAATAAAATTCTTTTGAACAAATCTACAGTTTGAAAATCTATGATTATTATGTCTTACAAATAAAATTTCTTCGTCCTTGAAACAATAAAAATGTCCTACTTACCCAAACGTTGTTCTAACCTCGAAGATTATGTACATTCCTGGGTGAACCTATAATATCAAATTAATAAAACAACGTGTCTGTCTGTCTGAATGCTATCTGTCAAAGTTTGTATCTTGTAGGTATATCTTTTTGTGCTAGCTGTAACGACGAAACTATGATATTATCTTGGGACTCGAACATTTTTATGAGCGTTTCTGGGCGTTATTGAGCTTCTTGACATTACAGATCATATTTCCAGTCTCACGTGGCAATACAGGAAGTTGACAGATGGTCACCACGAATTCTAAAATGGAGACCTTGGGAAGACAAGAGAGGAGTAGGTCGACCCTTTAGAGGATGGCCTGATAACATAGTTTCAATCGCGGGAAAATGTGGTACAGGGACACCCATTATAGAGACGGCTGGGAAAAGTTTCAGAAGGCTTAGGTACATCCAGCAGTGGATAGATGGCTGAGAAGTAGAAAAAAAGTTTCTGGGGGGTTGAACTTGGGCATATTTTTAAATTATATAAAAATACATACATACCATCACGCCATGTCTCATACGGGGTAAGCAGAGAGAACCGAGCGCCATACTCCTCTATTTTAGCACACATTCCTGGCTTCCTTTACATCCATGCATCGTCTCATAATATATGCTCGTCGATTGTTCTTTTGTCGAAGTTTCTTATGTTTCCTTCGTTCACAAGAATGGACGACCTGATAAAGATATTGGACGAAGAATTTTGGCAGGTAATATAATAAAAGGAGCACCCAGACCAGTAATGTCCGATGCAAGCATCTCGAAGGAAGCCAAAATTTCCGTACATAATGCAATTATATAGTATTTACCTACTTTGACGTATGCCAGTGAAACATGGACGTGACAAAAGACGCATGATATATAAAATAATGTATTTATTAAATAAAACACGCAAATTTTAGTTTTTTCACTAGGTAAATAGCAAAAATATAAGTTTTTATAGAATTTTTTTCAAGTAAAATATATACTAGGTATATTTTTTGGTTTATTAACATAACCTGATGCATTAATGCAACGTTACATCGTATTTTTCCAAATATTTTGATCTTCTTTAATTTATAAAAAAAATATGATCTTCTTTAATACCTTATAGTTTTTTTAGAAATTTAAGATAAATGTCAAAAATCGGGGTATGCTTATTATTTTCCTACAAGAATATAATATATTCTTGTAGGAAAATAATAAGAACATAATTAAAAAGTTAAGGCACATTTTTCTTTATTAATATCCAAACTAACTAGGTTTTTTTTTTAAAATGATTCGTTTTGTAGTAATAATGCAAAATCAAATAGAAAAAATAGGTACGTTTTTTTTTAAATGTCCACGTAGGGGACACCAGCTATAAGGATTTGGGTCCATTTTACTCTTCTGAAGAAGCGCACTACGTAGCGTTGGGAGGGGTTTGCAATCTAGAAAAGAGTTTATTAATTCGGATTTTGTACGAAGGTGGAAACACAGAATTCGGAAGATCGTTCCACAGTCGGGCTGCTGTATTAATAAAGGAGTTGCAGCCTCTTAAGTGAGAAACTAACAACTAATAGAATGTATCATAATATCCAAATATTGCAGATATCTGGCTCCTGAGTCAAATTGAAAACGCTATTCGCTATCACTAAGCGCTATTTTTTACATGGGATTTGAAGTTTATTGTTCGTTGTTGTATAATATTCTACAACAAACGTCAAATTCCTTACACAAAAATATTAACGCTTGGCGATGGCGAACAGCGTTTTTAATAAATTTGACTCAGGGGCCAAATAAAAAGAATGCATGGACGAGGCCATGCGAGTCTGCTAGTGGGTAGTAAAATAACTATTTTAAGGCTATGACCAGAATCCACTTTCTCTTCATTGGTTTAGAGTGGTTCACAAATTTAAACCTTAGGAACATCCGATAAAGATAACCCATTTTAATATAATGTCATCAATCTATTAGGTATGTTAAATTGTGTGTGCGTATGCTCGATCAACTAGAAAAGTGTCCGGTCGCATCATCCCGTGTTGTACCCAAAAAAATATTACGAATAAAATGTATCATTTAGACACAAAGTTGAATAATATACCGTCTCAAACCCTCCCTATAGGTAGTATAGTTTTCGGCAAATAGTTTGAGATATATATCGTGGGCAAATTTGGGTTATTTGCTTGGTTTGTATTTGTGCAAACCGTCCCCTTCTACGATGAAAATTCTCAAGTTATTTGCCGGAAACAGGACACATTTTTTAAATTTTTTAAAATGAATATGTCCTTGTTAAACAAGTACATAAACATCTTCCTACGTTCCCTAAAATAAGCATAAATGCTTGTGCTATAGGTGAACGAAATCGGTCAAGGTAGGATTCGAACTCGCAATCACTGGATTACTAATCCAATGCGCTAACCGCTCTGCAATCGACCCATCTTCCTTTGAACAATATTTCAATAGGCTCACATATACCTATTGTGCAGGTAAATATTTATATATATTAATAATAATAATAATGAACACTTTCTTGCACCCTGCGCAAGTGGCGAGTTTATTGCCGTATGGCAATTTCTTCCAACTAACCAGTGTTTCCAGCCCAGAGAAGCAATATTTGCGTGAGAAATAAATTTAAATAAATTTCTCCTCTGCTGGGAATCGAACCCAGGACGCCCGCACAAAAACCAAACGGCTTACCAACTGTGCCACGGCGGTCGGTATATTAATTGTTTATTACAATTTTAAATATTGGTACATTAAAATAAACTTTAAAAAAAATGCATGTACACTTAAATACTCCAAAGGAATGTGATGGAGTAGTGTAGGTACGCTATTTTTTTTTCTTTTTCAATTCAATTAACATATATTTATTTTTACTTTTAAGTATATCAATATGATTAAATTAATACGTTAGATGGGTCGATGGCAGAGCGGTTAACGCGCTGGGCTAAGTAATCCAGTGATCGCGACTTCGAATCGTGCCTCGACCGATTTCGTTCACCTATAGCACAAGCATTTATTTGCTTATTTTAGGGAACGTAGGAAGATGTATATGTACTTGTTTAACAAGGGAGTATTCATTTTTTATTAAAAAAAGAAAAAAAAATACTTTTTACTTATTATTATTTTTATCATATTTTTTTAGGTATTTGATTAAAATATTCATTCATTCATTCACACCATCACGGCATATCCCACAATGTGGGGCTAGCACAACGACAAGTGTGCGGGTGTGTATCACATTATGAAAGGAAGAACGACACACGCGTGTATCTCCACACATCAGTCAAGTTTCACTTAAAAAGACACTACATTCAGGAGGGGCGATGAACTTCATTGTATTGGTTTAATATGACACTGTACTAAAAAATGGAGAAATGCTGTCCACAATATAGAAAACAAAAACGCACTTTAAAATACAAACTAATTAAATAAAAACATGCACTTTATTATGAAAGTGCTTTTGATGCGTGATCAAAAGCTATCCGGTTCAACATACATTGTGTTAGTCGTAGTGTGTTCATAGTAGTAACGCCTTGTTCACAATGAGACGATACTTTGGTCTTTAACGTCTTCATTTTACCTCCTACTTCCGTCCACGGCGGTCTTGAACTTGAGGTACGCCAGTTCGACTACCGTTAGTCTCACAAACATAATAAAGTAGCAGTCCTCCTGTCGCGCTAACGAACTTTAAAAAATAACAACATTAATTAATCACTTTTAAAACTAGTAATAAGATAAAAGATTTACTTCGTTATTTTGCAAGTAATGCGTCTTTCCAAACTCCTTTAAAATTATTGATTAATTTGTTTAAACCAGGGATGAGTTTTTTTATTTGACCAATTTAAAAGCATTCGACTGTTTGTCTCTCAGTACTTTTTAAACCAAGAATTAGGAGTTGAATTTACTATTTATAAATTGTGTTGTAAATGAGACACACATTATTGGATTGATGAGATGCTGTGTTAATTTGTTTGAAATATATTTTACGTTATTATTACCAGTGTCATAATAACGCCGGTTTATCGTATATTGAATTGATAAAGTGAAGTGTTGTGATTTAACTTTGGCAAGTTAATTCAGTGTTTTGAATTGTTTCGACAGATTTATAAGCAACAGGTTAGTTAAAAAATATTTTTTATGTCATGATTTTTTGAATACTTGAATTTTATCATATCGATTTGAATTTAAGAGGGTGACTGCTGCCAACGTACCTATTTTTTCAATTTGAATTTGCATCATTAGGTACAACAAAACGAATCATTTTGAAAAAATAACCTAGTTAGTTTGGATATTATTAAAGAAAAATATACCTTAACTTTTTAATTATATCCTGTATATATTCTTGTAGGAAAATAATAAGCATACCCCGATTTTTGACATTTATCTTAAATTTCTAAAAAAACTATTAGGTATAGAGCATTATATTTTTTTTATAAATAAAAGAAGATCAAAATATCTGGAAAAATACGATGTAACGTTACATTAAAAAACTTTTATTTCGCAATGGCGCTGAATGGAAAATAAATGTTTTTTAGGTTTATTTACTAAACCTGAAGCATTAATGCAACGTCACATCATATTTTTCTAGATATTTTTGTCTTCTTTAATTAAAAAAAAAATATGTTGACCTACGCCTTATATTTTATTAAAAATATAAGATAAACGTTAAAAGTCGGGGTATTGCCATTATTTTTCTACAAGAATTTATACAGAACATTATCAAAAAGTAAAGACATATTTTTCTTTATTACAACCCAACTATCTAAATTATTTTTTTCAAAACGATTTGATAAGAAATAATGTTGGTATATCAAATTGAAAAATAGGTACGTTGGCAGCAGTCCCCCCCTTAATTTAAGATACTTTACTAGCGCTATAAGATGGATTTTACGAAAAAAAATTTTTTTCAATTAATAGTTTAACAAGGAAAATCATGATTTTTAATATACAATGTATTCTCCTGAATAAGCGAACTTTATTCCCGTAACATGTAGAGGGATTTTTTTATTTAATTTTATTGAATAAAATTACAATAAAATATAGTTGTGTACACAAGGTTGAATATTTCTTATATGTATGTAATTGATAAAATGCTACCAAAAAGTCATAAATTGTTTATTGAAGAGGAAAATATCGTTTATAAATCATTAGTTTCCTTGTTATACTAATTAGTTTAACAAGGAAAATTTCATTTACGAGTTTAACACAAAAAAATAGTTTGGTAATGAAAAATTTATTTACAAATTATTTATTAGGGTTTTTTTTATTTACAAATCATCAATAGTTTTTTTTATATATATAATGACATTTACAATTCAAAGATATAGTCAACCATCGAAACCCTCAGGGTTTATTTGAGGTTGACGAATTCAGTTTGGTAATTTTAATATACATAATTCATAAAACAAAAATAAAATATAGAAACAAATAAGTGAGCAAATAAATAAATACATAAATCAAAAAAATCCTATATACCTATAAAGATAAAAAGAATACGATGCAGGTTTCGACCTATGACAGCCGGTCAACTCAAGGAGTATACTTCTAGAGCACATAGCTGTCGTCATCGGACTTCATCATATACCTTTTTAAGTGGGTAAAATATTTAGGGCACGTAGTGCATATATGCAAGAGCTCATCATCCATATCATTTAATATTTTTTTAGTTAACAGGGTTAATTTAATTTACAAATTATTATTAGTTTAACGGCTAAAAATTCATTTTGGAGTCATTAGTTCAATAGGAAAGATTTTAAATCAACTCATGAATTTAAAAGGGACGATTTCAATAAAGATTTACTATATTTTTAAGTAGTTGACACTGTGTTAATGTATTGCAAATTATTACCACATTAACGTACTTTTATCACTACGCGTTTCGAGACCTAGAATTCACTTTTTCAGATGAGCATAAACAAATTTCATAACATAACAATCCGTAAGAATATGAATTACCTACCCAATGAGATATATGAATACCTACGAATTGACTTTTACACCAAAAATCATACAAGTAAAACAAAAAAATATAGGTACTTGTTATTTACTAGTTATTTACTATTGTTTCTCGGGCAACTAACAGGTACTATGTCAAACATTAATTTAACACGCACCCAATAACAAGTTGCCACATTCTGGAGACTAACGATATTTATCATCTCACAGATCCAGACTGAAAACACAATTAAAAACTGTGTCTCCACCGGGAATTGAACCCGGGACCCTTGGATCAGCACTCAGATACCTAACAAACTGAGCCAAGAAGGCCGACAAATGTCATGCGAGATTTATAAATGACTCAAATAATCGTATACTTACTTGAAGAAGAGAACAATCCACCTCGAAACGCGCAGTGATAAATCTACATTGAAATATTAATTGAATAAATTTATTTTATTTAGTTATAAATTTATAGGAAATGAGAACATATGGAAAGAGTGTAAGATGAAGATAGATGTCATTACTAGAATGAAAGTGAACACATTGAGATGGTTTGGTCACATGGGGAGAATGAATGAGGAACGCCTGAGGAAGAAAATATACAGTGGGGACAGGAATGGAATGAGAGGTCGGGGACGACCAAGAAAGGGATGGCACGACCATGTGAACGATATTCTGTAAGACGGAAATGTTAGAAGTGTGAGCAACAGACGAACTTGTATGAGACGATGCATGAATGTGGAAGAAGCGAGGGATGCGTGCCAGGATAAAAAAATGTGGCGTTCGGTTCACTCTGCCTACCCCGCGAGGGACATGGTAAATTTATATATTCAATACAAATAAAACATTACACAAACAAACGTCTGTCATCTTAGCTCAGTTATCAGATATCTAATTCTTGAGTCAAAGGTTCGATTCCCGGTGAGGACACAATTTTAAACTGTGTAGGTATTCAGTCTGGATTCATGAGACGAATATTATCACAAGAGGGCATATAACGCTAAATCCAGTCACTGAAAAAATTATATATTAAAACTTAAACTAGGTATGTAGTTAGGTATGCTATGTTAGAAAGAAAATTCATATATTGTTTTGTTAAGAAATTGATGTACGAAATTTTTTATTTTTTTCCTTTTTTGTTGTTTTTGTTATATTTGTTTTTTTTTACACTAACTTTGGTTTATATAACTATTATTTTCTTATTTTTTGTGTATTATCTACTAAATAAATTTCAAGGCCAGAATTATCTAGGCTAGAACTAGAAAATATATAATATATTTTAAACAGTAATTTTATTAGTGACCCGTCTCAGAACAGGTTTTCCTAGTGAGACGGGGAACGAAAAATATATTGTAATTCATGTATTCTTATTTCATAAACGCCGGGTTGCCGGCACTGAAAAAAAAAAGTTACGTGTTAGTATGGGTAGGTAACTATCGGGTGCGTTAAAAAGGGTTTACCCTTAGATTATATACCTTATAATTCTATGGGTTTACCTATCTCTTCTTCTTCTTCTTCGTCAGTCATCTCTCCACTGCTGGATGTAAGCCTCCTCCAATGAACTCCATCTCTCTCGGTCCTGTGCTTCCCCCAGCCAACCTCTTCCCGCAACCGGAATGATATCCGTTGTTTCCGGGTTTACCTATACGTTGTTTAAACTATCGGAAACTCAACATTTCTTGATATTTCGCATTTTTTAACCCAACTTATAATGAAAAAAAAACTATCGGTCATTCACTTTGATTTTAAGCACTTTTAAAGAAAATCTGAGAACATCTGGCGGATCTGAGTCTGTTGGTGACTGAATAAAGCTCTTTTTTTACTGGCGTGCACATATAAAAAATAATCTATAACTATTTTGTAAGGATTTAAAAAATAAAATAAATAAATACAATATTAATTATATAAAATTACTTAAAATAAAAAAAATAAGTAACAACACAAACTATTAACTTTTTTCCACTAATTTATTAGTGGAAAAAGTTAAAAAAGTAAAGTAATTTATTAGTGTTTTCACTAATTTATTAGTGTCCTCACCGGTTTTAAATTAGTGGAAAAAAGTTAAAAATTTGTGATGTTACTTATTTTTTTTAAGTAATTATATAATATTGATAATGGAATTCCATCATGAATTAGCAGTCGAAAAAATAGAAATAAAATATAGTATTTATTTCTCTACGACATAAAGTTACAGAATAAATATTAAACAATGTTTTTTAAAAAGGATATTTTTAATATTTCATTAGGGGAATAAATAATGCTGAATTTTAAAATTGTGTGACGAACATCCACTAGTGAAATGGTGGTTAATATAAGTTATAATGACCCAATCAGCTTTTGGTAAGTATCTAAAAGGAATAAATAATTAAATGAACATTATAGATTTTTTCTCTCGATAGTAATAGAATTTAGATGATGTGATGAACATTGAGGTCAAGGTTTTAACATTAACATACGTAGGTAAGTCTAGTATAAGTAAGTATATAGGTTAATGGAGATCAAATCTTTTCAAACCTACGATGTCTTCCGTTAAAAGAATATACTAACTTAAAATAATACAACCACAGCAACCGTATTGAAAACATCCAGAAAACTTTTTTTAAATATTTAGAGAGACGACTATTCATAGAACATACTAATTATAAATTATCTACAGAATTCTTCAAATTAAACACATTGCAAGACAGAAGGACCTTATTCGATCAACTGTTACTGTATAAAATATGCAACAACCTTATTGACTCCCCCGATTTACTAAGCACTATATCACTCCATGTACCAAACAGGCACACCCGTTCGAAAAATTTATTTCATCTACCTATTTGCCATACTAATTACAGATATCACTCGACTATTTACAGAATTCAACGTGACAATAATCTAAAATTTAAACACACTGACATTTTCCATGACTGCATAGAAACTTATCGTAAACAAATAAAGATATTTTTCAACCCAGTTCCCTAATTCCTTCAAACAAGCTCTTTCCTTCACTCCAATAATCCCTCCTTTTCCCCATTTTATTTTCATTATGTATTGTATTTTTTTTATTATCAATTGTTTTTTTTTCTTCTCTTATAATTGTTATTCTTTTACCTGCTGCTCAGCATACTAGTTATTTGTAATTCATTAATTTAAATAGAAGAAAACAATATTGGCTTGTAATAATTTTAAAAGCACCAAATGTAACGAAACAATTAACAAAGCTGTAGTTTTCTGAAATAAAATAAATAAATAAATACGGATTGAAATTAATTGAAATACCAACCATTTTAGGTATCATTTTTATAATAGGTTATACTTCAACTAATAAGATATCCAATTTATTTTAATGTTCCACCAAATTATTAATGGTTTTATTAAGTTCATAATCAAACAGCGATGAAAATTTTCCATGTGACATACATACATAGTTATTTAGAATTATCAAAACTTTGGATTTTATTTAGATTTTATTTCTGAAGAAGAGAACGGTAGTTCTTGAAACTAGTTGTGGAATAAAAATAAATAAGTGGAAATAAACAAAGTTATATTGTTATTTTAATAATTTATTTTATTTTATTTATTTATTAAGAGAAAAACAATTAAACACCACACATACACAATTTTGTTTTATAAATGATTATTGATTTATATGTGCAATCACAATATTTCCCATAGAGAAGTTTCAATGTATAAAAAATAGACGTGCTTAGAGATTAATTCATACCATCACGGCATATCCCACAATGTGGGGTAACCACCGAAAGGTATGCGGGTGTGCATTGCCTTATAAAAGGGTGCACAACATATCTGTGTATACCCACACACCAGTCTCGTCTCATCTAAATAGGCACTATATTCAGAATGTGTGATGGTGAACCTCATTGCTGAACTATGTGAGATGTTATTGTTGCCTGTTGTATTTTCGATTACCCGGCTCTTACGGGACACTCGGAAACAATAATAGAAAAGAGTGGAAGCACTATTCTAAGCCGGTGCCTCACAGCTGAGATATAGGTACATAGAAAATAATGTATTGTTGAATGGAATGATAATTTGGACTTTGTGATGGACGATTAGATTGTTTTGAGTTATAACGTGCTTGTTTATAAGCATAATATTTTGTCGCTCCTGAATACGAGCAGAGTGGCGCAGCGGAAGCGTGCTGGGCCCATAACCCAGAGGTCCGTGGATCGAAACCACGCTCTGCTAGATTATTTTTTAAGTTTCTTAATTATATTTATATGTTTTTATATTATTGTTAAATATAACCATTGTGTTATATATTATGGACTTGCGTGTAAAATAAAAAAGCAAATTTATATTTTGTATGAATCAGTATGATGTAGGTACCTACCTAAATTCGTATTTGATAAAAAATTCAAATTTAATTTTTACCTATGAAGAAAATAAAGATTTATAAGTATCAACCTATATTCTAATGTAGAGATAAAAGTAATAGAATATAAAAAATCAATACTTATTGAAAAAACATATTATAAAGTATTAAGTATTGTTAAGAATACACAAGAATGACATCCTCATATTATATCACTTTCTCAACAGTGCATTCCAGCCATACCCAGGTCCAAAGAGGTTGTATCAGTGATCTTTTTAAAATTTCCCTTTTGAATATCGATTCAGATGCAATAGAAATGTCAATATGGTCATTGAATTGGTCATTTAAGTTTTTACATATTCTATAAAGCGGTATCCTGAATCCTGCATTAGTTCTCGGAGTATTTGTGAAAATAAGTTGGCGCTGTCTCGTTATTCTAGATGGAATTTGTATTTGAAGCATACTATTTAATTGAATGCAATTGAATTTACTATGGGATATTTTATATAATGTTAATGTATTTCCAGATTATCAGAGCGATAATCTTTGCATGCACAATTATTTTGTAGGTACATGCGTATGTCACTGAACTCCTAAACAGCTGGACCGATTTTGATAAAATTTTCAGTGTGTGTTTGAGTGCATTCCTGGATGGTTTAGTTAAGATTCACAAATCAAAAATTGTATCAATGGAAATAAAAAAAATACGTAAAATGTACGTCTGGTGTTATGCAAACAGGACTTTTGAGATATAATATCATAAAACGCGAAACAGGAGAATTATTATTAATCTACATAATCCGGTATTTTATACAATATCTAGGTAAACTAAATTCTACAAACCATTTTTTTCTGTTATCAAAGGGTTTAATATTATATAGTTGTAGCCAAACATCTTGAACTTTTAGCCGAGAAAGGGGGCGATTTGTACATAAATTTGCGATATGCGCAACCGGACGTTCGTTCAAGGCGTTTGGCGAAAATTTTTCCTACGGATATCGGATGTGTTTGGGTGTGTCAAAACATTTATAAATCAGTCATTGTATGACAACTAAACATATATTTAATGTCAATAAATTACAGAACAGTTCTGCGACTCTGGCAATAAATAATTGCCGGTAAACATACGCATTAAAATGTATGTCAAACAAAGTATGTTCTTGAATAATTTCACGAATTCAACATTACCTGCTCAGTAACCTTTGACACGGAATACGTGGACAGGCAGGTAAGGAACTAGAGGTGAACAGTAAAATTAGTACACACGCCATTAGAAGTAGTTTCTAGAAGACATAACTTCACCTTACATGCACCATCGCTTCGTGCAGCCTGTATTTTCTTTTATAATGTGTCTCAAAGCATCGACTTTCTTTGGCCATATGATTGTGTAAATTGTGGAGAGTTCCATCGTCAATTTTCACTCTCAACGTCTTCATAATGCAAGGTAATAGTGAAGAATCGAGCATGTATTTACAGTGTTTAACCATGCTTACACTACAGAGTTTTTTTTTACCAATATATGGGGTCTAAGTAAAAGCGAATTGTGATATGTCTTGTCACAAAAATCAATAATCCAACTGTCGATTTGTTCAAGAGAATTAATTTCTCTTAGCATATCGAGAAAGTTTTGTATAACCAGATCTAAATTATTTTTTTTCCACTTTGAAGTCAAAAAATAGCAATTTAGAGACTTCGCAGCATATAATATGTTACTCAGAATTCAGAGTAGAACATTTAGTGTGTGTGTCCCTTATAACTGTTGATCTGCTTGATTCACAGTACCTAAAATTTCAGAAAATATAGAATAGTTTAGGCCTATAAAACATTCATACTCAGAATTTTTAGTTTTTATTTCAGTCAGGAGTAATCAACTTTTGAATTTTTACTTTATTTTTCCATATATCTCCAAAAACCATAAAAGCTAGAATGATGAAAAGAGTTATAAATATAGAAAAATACAAAATATCTAATTTGTTTTTTTTTTAATTCCAGTTTTTAAACTCCATTTGTAAAAAAAATATTTTTTTTATGATAAATTTATGTGTTTTTAACTACATATATTTCCATCTTTTAAATATCAAAAAACCCCAACAAGATCATTTTATTTTCTACAAAAATCACAAACATTGTAACAATTAACAATGCATATTACAATTTATGTAAAAATTGAATTAAGTTACAGTGTTTTATATAATTTGTATGGCAAAATACATAATATCTACGGGGACTTTCATTAGTTTGATACTTAATCTCCACACATGCATACATACCATCAAGCTTTTTACATATTCGGGGTAGGAAAAAAGGACTGACCACCACACTATCCTATCTTGACATGGGTGTTATATATAGAATATAATATATCTTTAAATATTGTCTAATTTGGATTTAAGGGTTTATAGTTTGGTACGTATTCTTCAACTATACGTACTATCGCCATCGACAGTGGGATCTCATGTGTTACATGCAAATAGTAATAATAGATTTATTTGTCGATGGCAATAGTATGTATAATTGAAGAATATGTAACAAACTATAAACACTCAAATACAAATCAATAAATATTTTAAGATATTTTATTTCCCTATATAAAACACGTAAGTATGTATGTATATCAGGATAGGATAGTATGGAGGTCAGTCTTATTTCCTACCCAGAATATGTAAAATGCATGATGGTATGCATGTATGTTTTTATTATTTATTTATTTGTTAATAAAAATACAATTTAAATGTTTTATTTTGCCTAATCCCTTAAGGGGGATTTTTGGCTGTGATCTTCCGGAACAACCCGTGCCCACCACTTAGATCAACCATCGAGGATTTTTGTGCAATATGTATTCTTTGGTTTTCTTTTTGAAATCCTCGATGAATCCGCACTGCTTCAAACTGGCAGACATGGGGTTCCAGACAGACATTGGGCAGCAACACATCGTCGGAGATTAAGTATCAAAATATTGAGTCACCGTATAAGATATTATGTAGTGTATAATGCCTAACAAATTGTATGAAACGATGTCGTCACTAAATTCAATTTTTATAAAAATTGTTTGAAAAAGTTTGAGATGTACTTCTACAGTGTCCGTATTTTTTATAAAAAAAACTAATTCATCACAAAAAATGTTTTTCTTAATAAAAAATGTTTGAGATAATTTTTTAAAAAAGTAGATTCGAGATTTTGTATTTGTCTATAGTATTTTGATTCGTTCAAGAGAATTAAATTCTCTTGAACGAATCGACAGTTGGATCTTTTTCGTTCATGTTTTGCGCTAGTCAAATTGTACAAAATGTATGGCGGGACCAATTTATGTACATTATCCAAAATATGGCGTTATTATCGTGTTGAGAAATTGATTAGCATAGAAATTGTAGTATCTCATAGATTTTTATTGAAAAATCTATGTCGTATCTATGTAAGATTGCAAGTAACTGTAAAATTTGCACGAATCAATAAAAATTCCATAGATGATGACAGTAGATTTTTTATGGTTATTGGCTCATCAATTTTATTATTTATTATGACAGAAATATGAAATTGTCCTCTTTTTTGAAATTGAGATAAGGTTATGCTGTGTGGGCACCGACTTGGAATAGTGTTTTCACTCTTCATTTTCGTTTTCAGATAAATAAGAGCCGGGTATGTGAATATACAAAATGACAATATAACATCTCGCATAATTTAGCAGTAATGAGGTTCACCGGCCATTCTGAATGTTTTGCTCGTTTAGATGAATGAACACATGTGTTGTGCTTCCTTTTATAAGATTATGCACAACTGTCGCTGGTTACTCCACATTGTGGGAGATACTATATGAGATAAAATTTCTATTGCGTTGGGTAATATTGCATAAGAAGAATTATTGAAAATAATTTTTAATCCATTATAAAATTCACACATCAAATGTAACACAGTATTTTTACATAAAAATGATTTATTTTAACCGAACGTTTTTGCACATTCGGCATATTGTAAATATTTTAATTAGTGTTGGATTAGTTTTGTCAAACTAAGTTTCATCTAGAATCTAGACCTAGATCATGCCGAGTCACCTCGCCGAAAACGTACGGTCATAATTTATTTATTTGACATTTGGTACACGGTTAAAACACAAAACATATTGAACATAATAAATAACTGCGCATACAAAAATCCCACAAGACACAGCCTGTATGTAGTTATACATACATACATGATAATAATACTATTAAGGGGGGGGGACTGCTGCCAACGTACCTATTTTTCAATTTGATATACCATCATTAATTCTTATCAAATCGTTTTGAAAAAAATAATTTAGATAGTTTGGGTATTATTAAAGAAAAATATATCTTTACTTTTTGATAATGTTCTGTATAAATTCTTGTAGAAAAATAATGGCATACCCCGATTTTCAACTTTTAAAAATATAAGGCGTAGTTCAACATATTTTTTTTTTAAATAAAATAAGTCAAAAATATCTAGAAAAATATGATGTGACGTTGCATTAATGCTTCATTTTTAGTAAATAAACTAAAATAACATTTATTTTCCATTCAGCGCCATTGCGAAATAAAAGTTTTTTTGGTTTATTAACTTAACCTGATGCATTAATGCAACGTTACATCGTATTTTTCCAGATATTTTGATCTTCTTTAATTTATAAAATAATAAAATGCTCTATACCTTATAGTTTTTTAGAAATATAAGATAAATGTCAAAAATCGGGGTATGCTTATCATTTTCCTATAAGAATATATACAGAACATAATTAAAAAGTTAAGGTATATTTTTCTTTATTAATATCCAAACTAACTAGGTTATTTTTTCAAAATGATTCGTTTTGTAGTAATGGTGCAAATTCAAATTGAAAAAATAAGTGCGTTGGCAGCAGTCACCCACTTAAGATTCTTTTGTTAATAACATTACGCAGATAAAAAATAATTTAAAAAATATATGGGTACCATAGATTTTCATGACTTGAGACAGGGGAACGCATTGGCATGCCTCCTGTTCAATATATCACTTGAAAAGGTAATAAGAGACGCAAATATAGACACTAGAGGCACTATATTCTTCAAGTCTGTCCAGCTTCTAGCCTATGCAGATGATATCGACATCATCGGAAGATCACTCCAGGTCACCCGTGAGGCATTCTTAGCATTGGAAGAAAGAGCGAGGATGATGGAACTTGGCATAAATGAAGATAAAACAAAACTAATGATCGCTTCTAAAGCTCATAACTCAGCTCCCCACATATTCACAGTCGGAAACTACAATTTTAAAGTGATAAAAGAGTTCACATACCTTGACTCCACAGTGACCAACGACAATAACACACGAGAAGAAGTTAGAAGAAGAATTATGGCTATCAGCCATATCAACAGATGCTTCTACGCTCTACAAAAGCAGCTAATCAAAACTGGTTAGGAGAAACACAAAGATCCTCCTGTACAAAGCACTCATCAGACCGGTCCTCAGGTATGCTTCCGAAACCTGGGTGATGACTAAGCAAACTGAAGGATCCATAGCGGCTTTTGAGAGAATTACGGTTGGAGTCGTCGATACAACAGGGAACTATATGAGACCTATGGAGAGGATCAGTTCCATCAAGATAGGGCGTTTGAGATGGGTTGGTCACATAAGGACGACGACAACCCCACAAAACGCCTCACACTCTCTGTGCCACAAGGGGACCAAATGAGACTAGGAAGGCCAAGGACTCGATGCCGATGCATCCACAATAGATATGAGAAACTGGAGAACGAAAGCAACGGATAGACGGAAATGGAGGAGACTCCTGGAGCCAAGGCCCACCCAGGGCTGCCGAGCTTATGATGATGATTTTCAAACGAATTGTTTCACATTGTTCAAATATTTTTTTTTGTTTTATTTAGAGGACAACATACAGCATATAATAAATTATATAAAATAAAGATGATTTGATTAATAACAAAGCCAAATCACAGGTTGTCGCTGAAGTTATTGTAGTATATTAAGAAACATTAGGAATGGTTACATATTATGGTGAGATATTGTGTGAATGATGTGTGAAATTGCATATGTAAATGTGTCAGTATATTAAGTGTTAAATTTGGTTATGAGGATGAAATTTTAAGTTTGATATATTTGTTTAAATGTGGGGGCGCTAAGTAAGAATAATATGTCGATCTCTTGAAAATGCCTATTGCATGTATTACATATTCTGTAGATTGTTGCATGTTGAGCATAGTTGGTGTGTTGAGTGGTTAGGTGGAAAAGAGGAGTGTGTCTAGTTCTACAGGTGTAGGTAGGGATGTTGAAAGATATATAATATAAAAGAGGAGTGTGTCTAGTTCTACAGGTGTAGGTAGGGATGTTGAAAGATATATAATATAAAAGAGGAGTGTGTCTAGTTCTACAGGTGTAGGTAGGGATGTTGAAAGATATATAATATAAAAGAGGAGTGTGTCTAGTTCTACAGGTGTAGGTAGGGATGTTGAAAGATATATAATATAAAAGAGGAGTGTGTCTAGTTCTACAGGTGTAGGTAGGGATGTTGAAAGATATATAATATAAAAGAGGAGTGTGTCTAGTGTCTACAGGTGTAGGTAGGGATGTTGAAAGATATATAATATAAAAGAGGAGTGTGTCTAGTTCTACAGGTGTAGGTAGGGATGTTGAAAGATATATAATATAAAAGAGGAGTGTGTCTAGTGTCTACAGGTGTAGGTAGGGATGTTGAAAGATATATAATATAAAAGAGGAGTGTGTCTAGTTCTACAGGTGTAGGTAGGGATGTTGAAAGATATATAATATAAAAGAGGAGTGTGTCTAGTGTCTACAGGTGTAGGTAGGGATGTTTGAAAGATATATAATATAAAAGAGGAGTGTGTCTAGTTCTACAGGTGTAGGTAGGGATGTTGAAAGATATATAATATAAAAGAGGAGTGTGTCTAGTTCTACAGGTGTAGGTAGGGATGTTGAAAGATATATAATATAAAAGAGGAGTGTGTCTAGTTCTACAGGTGTAGGTAGGGATGTTGAAAGATATATAATATAAAAGAGGAGTGTGTCTAGTGTCTACAGGTGTAGGTAGGGATGTTGAAAGATATATAATATAAAAGAGGAGTGTGTCTAGTGTCTACAGGTGTAGGTAGGGATGTTGAAAAATATATAATATAAAAGAGGAGTGTGTCTAGTTCTACAGGTGTAGGTAGGGATGTTGAAAGATATATAATATAAAAGAGGAGTGTGTCTAGTTCTACAGGTGTAGGTAGGGATGTTGAAAGATATATAATATAAAAGAGGAGTGTGTCTAGTTCTACAGGTGTAGGTAGGGATGTTGAAAGATATATAATATAAAAGAGGAGTGTGTCTAGTGTCTACAGGTGTAGGTAGGGATGTTGAAAAATATATAATATAAAAGAGGAGTGTGTCTAGTTCTACAGGTGTAGGTAGGATGTTGAAAGATATATAATATAAAAGAGGAGTGTGTCTAGTGTCTACAGGTGTAGGTAGGGATGTTGAAAGATATATAGTATAAAAGAGGAGTGTGTCTAGTTCTACAGGTGTAGGTAGGGATGTTGAAAGATATATAATATAAAAGAGGAGTGTGTCTAGTTCTACAGGTGTAGGTAGGGATGTTGAAAGATATATAATATAAAAGAGGAGTGTGTCTAGTGTCTACAGGTGTAGGTAGGGATGTTGAAAGATATATAATATAAAAGAGGAGTGTGTCTAGTTCTACAGGTGTAGGTAGGGATGTTGAAAGATATATAATATAAAAGAGGAGTGTGTCTAGTTCTACAGGTGTAGGTAGGGATGTTGAAAGATATATAATATAAAAGAGGAGTGTGTCTAGTGTCTACAGGTGTAGGTAGGGATGTTGAAAGATATATAATATAAAAGAGGAGTGTGTCTAGTGTCTACAGGTGTAGGTAGGATGTTGAAAGATATATAATATAAAAGAGGAGTGTGTCTAGTTCTACAGGTGTAGGTAGGGATGTTGAAAGATATATAATATAAAAGAGGAGTGTGTCTAGTTCTACAGGTGTAGGTAGGGATGTTGAAAGATATATAATATTAAAAGAGGAGTGTGTCTAGTTCTACAGGTGTAGGTAGGGATGTTGAAAGATATATAATATAAAAGAGGAGTGTGTCTAGTTCTACAGGTGTAGGTAGGGATGTTGAAAGATATATAATATAAAAGAGGAGTGTGTCTAGTTCTACAGGTGTAGGTAGGGATGTTGAAAGATATATAATATAAAAGAGGAGTGTGTCTAGTTCTACAGGTGTAGGTAGGGATGTTGAAAGATATATAATATAAAAGAGGAGTGTGTCTAGTGTCTACAGGTGTAGGTAGGGATGTTGAAAGATATATAATATAAAAGAGGAGTGTGTCTAGTGTCTACAGGTGTAGGTAGGGATTGTTTGAAAGATATATAATATAAAAGAGGAGTGTGTCTAGTTCTACAGGTGTAGGTAGGGATGTTGAAAGATATATAATATAAAAGAGGAGTGTGTCTAGTTCTACAGGTGTAGGTAGGGATGTTGAAAGATATATAATATAAAAGAGGAGTGTGTCTAGTTCTACAGGTGTAGGTAGGGATGTTGAAAGATATATAATATAAAAGAGGAGTGTGTCTAGTGTCTACAGGTGTAGGTAGGGATGTTGAAAGATATATAATATAAAAGAGGAGTGTGTCTAGTTCTACAGGTGTAGGTAGGGATGTTGAAAGATATATAATATAAAAGAGGAGTGTGTCTAGTGTCTACAGGTGTAGGTAGGGATGTTGAAAGATATATAATATAAAAGAGGAGTGTGTCTAGTGTCTACAGGTGTAGGTAGGGATGTTGAAAGATATATAATATAAAAGAGGAGTGTGTCTAGTTCTACAGGTGTAGGTAGGGATGTTGAAAGATATATAATATAAAAGAGGAGTGTGTCTAGTGTCTACAGGTGTAGGTAGGGATGTTGAAAGATATATAATATAAAAGAGGAGTGTGTCTAGTGTCTACAGGTGTAGGTAGGGATGTTGAAAGATATATAATATAAAAGAGGAGTGTGTCTAGTGTCTACAGGTGTAGGTAGGGATGTTGAAAGATATATAATATAAAAGAGGAGTGTGTCTAGTGTCTACAGGTGTAGGTAGGGATGTTGAAAGATATATAATATAAAAGAGGAGTGTGTCTAGTGTCTACAGGTGTAGGTAGGGATGTTGAAAGATATATAATATAAAAGAGGAGTGTGTCTAGTGTCTACAGGTGTAGGTAGGGATGTTGAAAGATATATAATATAAAAGAGGAGTGTGTCTAGTTCTACAGGTGTAGGTAGGGATGTTGAAAGATATATAATATAAAAGAGGAGTGTGTCTAGTGTCTACAGGTGTAGGTAGGGATGTTGAAAGATATATAATATAAAAGAGGAGTGTGTCTAGTGTCTACAGGTGTAGGTAGGGATGTTGAAAGATATATAATATAAAAGAGGAGTGTGTCTAGTGTCTACAGGTGTAGGTAGGGATGTTGAAAGATATATAATATAAAAGAGGAGTGTGTCTAGTTCTACAGGTGTAGGTAGGGATGTTGAAAGATATATAATATAAAAGAGGAGTGTGTCTAGTTCTACAGGTGTAGGTAGGGATGTTGAAAGATATATAATATAAAAGAGGAGTGTGTCTAGTGTCTACAGGTGTAGGTAGGGATGTTGAAAGATATATAATATAAAAGAGGAGTGTGTCTAGTGTCTACAGGTGTAGGTAGGGATGTTGAAAAATATATAATATAAAAGAGGAGTGTGTCTAGTTCTACAGGTGTAGGTAGGGATGTTGAAAGATATATAATATAAAAGAGGAGTGTGTCTAGTTCTACAGGTGTAGGTAGGGATGTTGAAAGATATATAATATAAAAGAGGAGTGTGTCTAGTGTCTACAGGTGTAGGTAGGGATGTTGAAAGATATATAATATAAAAGAGGAGTGTGTCTAGTGTCTACAGGTGTAGGTAGGGATGTTGAAAGATATATAATATAAAAGAGGAGTGTGTCTAGTGTCTACAGGTGTAGGTAGGGATGTTGAAAAGATATATAATATAAAAGAGGAGTGTGTCTAGTTCTACAGGTGTAGGTAGGGATGTTGAAAGATATATAATATAAAAGAGGAGTGTGTCTAGTGTCTACAGGTGTAGGTAGGGATGTTGAAAGATATATAATATAAAAGAGGAGTGTGTCTAGTTCTACAGGTGTAGGTAGGGATGTTGAAAGATATATAATATAAAAGAGGAGTGTGTCTAGTTCTACAGGTGTAGGTAGGGATGTTGAAAGATATATAATATAAAAGAGGAGTGTGTCTAGTTCTACAGGTGTAGGTAGGGATGTTGAAAGATATATAATATAAAAGAGGAGTGTGTCTAGTTCTACAGGTGTAGGTAGGGATGTTGAAAGATATATAATATAAAAGAGGAGTGTGTCTAGTTCTACAGGTGTAGGTAGGGATGTTGAAAGATATATAATATAAAAGAGGAGTGTGTCTAGTGTCTACAGGTGTAGGTAGGGATGTTGAAAGATATATAATATAAAAGAGGAGTGTGTCTAGTGTCTACAGGTGTAGGTAGGGATGTTGAAAGATATATAATATAAAAGAGGAGTGTGTCTAGTTCTACAGGTGTAGGTAGGGATGTTGAAAGATATATAATATAAAAGAGGAGTGTGTCTAGTGTCTACAGGTGTAGGTAGGGATGTTGAAAGATATATAATATAAAAGAGGAGTGTGTCTAGTGTCTACAGGTGTAGGTAGGGATGTTGAAAGATATATAATATAAAAGAGGAGTGTGTCTAGTGTCTACAGGTGTAGGTAGGGATGTTGAAAAATATATAATATAAAAGAGGAGTGTGTCTAGTTCTACAGGTGTAGGTAGGGATGTTGAAAGATATATAATATAAAAGAGGAGTGTGTCTAGTTCTACAGGTGTAGGTAGGGATGTTGAAAGATATATAATATAAAAGAGGAGTGTGTCTAGTGTCTACAGGTGTAGGTAGGGATGTTGAAAGATATATAATATAAAAGAGGAGTGTGTCTAGTGTCTACAGGTGTAGGTAGGGATGTTGAAAGATATATAATATAAAAGAGGAGTGTGTCTAGTGTCTACAGGTGTAGGTAGGGATGTTGAAAGATATATAATATAAAAGAGGAGTGTGTCTAGTTCTACAGGTGTAGGTAGGGATGTTGAAAGATATATAATATAAAAGAGGAGTGTGTCTAGTGTCTACAGGTGTAGGTAGGGATGTTGAAAGATATATAATATAAAAGAGGAGTGTGTCTAGTTCTACAGGTGTAGGTAGGGATGTTGAAAGATATATAATATAAAAGAGGAGTGTGTCTAGTTCTACAGGTGTAGGTAGGGATGTTGAAAGATATATAATATAAAAGAGGAGTGTGTCTAGTGTCTACAGGTGTAGGTAGGGATGTTGAAAGATATATAATATAAAAGAGGAGTGTGTCTAGTTCTACAGGTGTAGGTAGGGATGTTGAAAGATATATAATATAAAAGAGGAGTGTGTCTAGTTCTACAGGTGTAGGTAGGGATGTTGAAAGATATATAATATAAAAGAGGAGTGTGTCTAGTGTCTACAGGTGTAGGTAGGGATGTTGAAAGATATATAATATAAAAGAGGAGTGTGTCTAGTGTCTACAGGTGTAGGTAGGGATGTTGAAAGATATATAATATAAAAGAGGAGTGTGTCTAGTTCTACAGGTGTAGGTAGGGATGTTGAAAGATATATAATATAAAAGAGGAGTGTGTCTAGTTCTACAGGTGTAGGTAGGGATGTTGAAAGATATATAATATAAAAGAGGAGTGTGTCTAGTTCTACAGGTGTAGGTAGGGATGTTGAAAGATATATAATATAAAAGAGGAGTGTGTCTAGTTCTACAGGTGTAGGTAGGGATGTTGAAAGATATATAATATAAAAGAGGAGTGTGTCTAGTTCTACAGGTGTAGGTAGGGATGTTGAAAGATATATAATATAAAAGAGGAGTGTGTCTAGTTCTACAGGTGTAGGTAGGGATGTTGAAAGATATATAATATAAAAGAGGAGTGTGTCTAGTGTCTACAGGTGTAGGTAGGGATGTTGAAAGATATATAATATAAAAGAGGAGTGTGTCTAGTGTCTACAGGTGTAGGTAGGGATGTTGAAAGATATATAATATAAAAGAGGAGTGTGTCTAGTTCTACAGGTGTAGGTAGGGATGTTGAAAGATATATAATATAAAAGAGGAGTGTGTCTAGTGTCTACAGGTGTAGGTAGGGATGTTGAAAGATATATAATATAAAAGAGGAGTGTGTCTAGTGTCTACAGGTGTAGGTAGGGATGTTGAAAGATATATAATATAAAAGAGGAGTGTGTCTAGTTCTACAGGTGTAGGTAGGGATGTTGAAAGATATATAATATAAAAGAGGAGTGTGTCTAGTTCTACAGGTGTAGGTAGGGATGTTGAAAGATATATAATATAAAAGAGGAGTGTGTCTAGTTCTACAGGTGTAGGTAGGGATGTTGAAAGATATATAATATAAAAGAGGAGTGTGTCTAGTTCTACAGGTGTAGGTAGGGATGTTGAAAGATATATAATATAAAAGAGGAGTGTGTCTAGTGTCTACAGGTGTAGGTAGGGATGTTGAAAGATATATAATATAAAAGAGGAGTGTGTCTAGTGTCTACAGGTGTAGGTAGGGATGTTGAAAGATATATAATATAAAAGAGGAGTGTGTCTAGTTCTACAGGTGTAGGTAGGGATGTTGAAAGATATATAATATAAAAGAGGAGTGTGTCTAGTTCTACAGGTGTAGGTAGGGATGTTGAAAGATATATAATATAAAAGAGGAGTGTGTCTAGTTCTACAGGTGTAGGTAGGGATGTTGAAAGATATATAATATAAAAGAGGAGTGTGTCTAGTTCTACAGGTGTAGGTAGGGATGTTGAAAGATATATAATATAAAAGAGGAGTGTGTCTAGTTCTACAGGTGTAGGTAGGGATGTTGAAAGATATATAATATAAAAGAGGAGTGTGTCTAGTTCTACAGGTGTAGGTAGGGATGTTGAAAGATATATAATATAAAAGAGGAGTGTGTCTAGTGTCTACAGGTGTAGGTAGGGATGTTGAAAGATATATAATATAAAAGAGGAGTGTGTCTAGTGTCTACAGGTGTAGGTAGGGATGTTGAAAGATATATAATATAAAAGAGGAGTGTGTCTAGTGTCTACAGGTGTAGGTAGGGATGTTGAAAGATATATAATATAAAAGAGGAGTGTGTCTAGTGTCTACAGGTGTAGGTAGGGATGTTGAAAGATATATAATATAAAAGAGGAGTGTGTCTAGTGTCTACAGGTGTAGGTAGGGATGTTGAAAGATATATAATATAAAAGAGGAGTGTGTCTAGTTCTACAGGTGTAGGTAGGGATGTTGAAAGATATATAATATAAAAGAGGAGTGTGTCTAGTGTCTACAGGTGTAGGTAGGGATGTTGAAAGATATATAATATAAAAGAGGAGTGTGTCTAGTTCTACAGGTGTAGGTAGGGATGTTGAAAGATATATAATATAAAAGAGGAGTGTGTCTAGTGTCTACAGGTGTAGGTAGGGATGTTGAAAGATATATAATATAAAAGAGGAGTGTGTCTAGTTCTACAGGTGTAGGTAGGGATGTTGAAAGATATATAATATAAAAGAGGAGTGTGTCTAGTTCTACAGGTGTAGGTAGGGATGTTGAAAGATATATAATATAAAAGAGGAGTGTGTCTAGTTCTACAGGTGTAGGTAGGGATGTTGAAAGATATATAATATAAAAGAGGAGTGTGTCTAGTTCTACAGGTGTAGGTAGGGATGTTGAAAGATATATAATATAAAAGAGGAGTGTGTCTAGTGTCTACAGGTGTAGGTAGGGATGTTGAAAGATATATAATATAAAAGAGGAGTGTGTCTAGTTCTACAGGTGTAGGTAGGGATGTTGAAAGATATATAATATAAAAGAGGAGTGTGTCTAGTGTCTACAGGTGTAGGTAGGGATGTTGAAAGATATATAATATAAAAGAGGAGTGTGTCTAGTTCTACAGGTGTAGGTAGGGATGTTGAAAGATATATAATATAAAAGAGGAGTGTGTCTAGTTCTACAGGTGTAGGTAGGGATGTTGAAAGATATATAATATAAAAGAGGAGTGTGTCTAGTGTCTACAGGTGTAGGTAGGGATGTTGAAAGATATATAATATAAAAGAGGAGTGTGTCTAGTTCTACAGGTGTAGGTAGGGATGTTGAAAGATATATAATATAAAAGAGGAGTGTGTCTAGTGTCTACAGGTGTAGGTAGGGATGTTGAAAGATATATAATATAAAAGAGGAGTGTGTCTAGTTCTACAGGTGTAGGTAGGGATGTTGAAAGATATATAATATAAAAGAGGAGTGTGTCTAGTGTCTACAGGTGTAGGTAGGGATGTTGAAAGATATATAATATAAAAGAGGAGTGTGTCTAGTTCTACAGGTGTAGGTAGGGATGTTGAAAGATATATAATATAAAAGAGGAGTGTGTCTAGTGTCTACAGGTGTAGGTAGGGATGTTGAAAGATATATAATATAAAAGAGGAGTGTGTCTAGTTCTACAGGTGTAGGTAGGGATGTTGAAAGATATATAATATAAAAGAGGAGTGTGTCTAGTTCTACAGGTGTAGGTAGGGATGTTGAAAGATATATAATATAAAAGAGGAGTGTGTCTAGTTCTACAGGTGTAGGTAGGGATGTTGAAAGATATATAATATAAAAGAGGAGTGTGTCTAGTTCTACAGGTGTAGGTAGGGATGTTGAAAGATATATAATATAAAAGAGGAGTGTGTCTAGTTCTACAGGTGTAGGTAGGGATGTTGAAAGATATATAATATAAAAGAGGAGTGTGTCTAGTTCTACAGGTGTAGGTAGGGATGTTGAAAGATATATAATATAAAAGAGGAGTGTGTCTAGTTCTACAGGTGTAGGTAGGGATGTTGAAAGATATATAATATAAAAGAGGAGTGTGTCTAGTGTCTACAGGTGTAGGTAGGGATGTTGAAAGATATATAATATAAAAGAGGAGTGTGTCTAGTTCTACAGGTGTAGGTAGGGATGTTGAAAGATATATAATATAAAAGAGGAGTGTGTCTAGTTCTACAGGTGTAGGTAGGGATGTTGAAAGATATATAATATAAAAGAGGAGTGTGTCTAGTTCTACAGGTGTAGGTAGGGATGTTGAAAGATATATAATATAAAAGAGGAGTGTGTCTAGTTCTACAGGTGTAGGTAGGGATGTTGAAAGATATATAATATAAAAGAGGAGTGTGTCTAGTTCTACAGGTGTAGGTAGGGATGTTGAAAGATATATAATATAAAAGAGGAGTGTGTCTAGTGTCTACAGGTGTAGGTAGGGATGTTGAAAGATATATAATATAAAAGAGGAGTGTGTCTAGTTCTACAGGTGTAGGTAGGGATGTTGAAAGATATATAATATAAAAGAGGAGTGTGTCTAGTGTCTACAGGTGTAGGTAGGGATGTTGAAAGATATATAATATAAAAGAGGAGTGTGTCTAGTTCTACAGGTGTAGGTAGGGATGTTGAAAGATATATAATATAAAAGAGGAGTGTGTCTAGTTCTACAGGTGTAGGTAGGGATGTTGAAAGATATATAATATAAAAGAGGAGTGTGTCTAGTGTCTACAGGTGTAGGTAGGGATGTTGAAAGATATATAATATAAAAGAGGAGTGTGTCTAGTGTCTACAGGTGTAGGTAGGGATGTTGAAAGATATATAATATAAAAGAGGAGTGTGTCTAGTGTCTACAGGTGTAGGTAGGGATGTTGAAAGATATATAATATAAAAGAGGAGTGTGTCTAGTGTCTACAGGTGTAGGTAGGGATGTTGAAAGATATATAATATAAAAGAGGAGTGTGTCTAGTTCTACAGGTGTAGGTAGGGATGTTGAAAGATATATAATATAAAAGAGGAGTGTGTCTAGTGTCTACAGGTGTAGGTAGGGATGTTGAAAGATATATAATATAAAAGAGGAGTGTGTCTAGTTCTACAGGTGTAGGTAGGGATGTTGAAAGATATATAATATAAAAGAGGAGTGTGTCTAGTTCTACAGGTGTAGGTAGGGATGTTGAAAGATATATAATATAAAAGAGGAGTGTGTCTAGTTCTACAGGTGTAGGTAGGGATGTTGAAAGATATATAATATAAAAGAGGAGTGTGTCTAGTGTCTACAGGTGTAGGTAGGGATGTTGAAAGATATATAATATAAAAGAGGAGTGTGTCTAGTTCTACAGGTGTAGGTAGGGATGTTGAAAGATATATAATATAAAAGAGGAGTGTGTCTAGTTCTACAGGTGTAGGTAGGGATGTTGAAAGATATATAATATAAAAGAGGAGTGTGTCTAGTGTCTACAGGTGTAGGTAGGGATGTTGAAAGATATATAATATAAAAGAGGAGTGTGTCTAGTTCTACAGGTGTAGGTAGGGATGTTGAAAGATATATAATATAAAAGAGGAGTGTGTCTAGTTCTACAGGTGTAGGTAGGGATGTTGAAAGATATATAATATAAAAGAGGAGTGTGTCTAGTTCTACAGGTGTAGGTAGGGATGTTGAAAGATATATAATATAAAAGAGGAGTGTGTCTAGTGTCTACAGGTGTAGGTAGGTGATGTTGAAAGATATATAATATAAAAGAGGAGTGTGTCTAGTTCTACAGGTGTAGGTAGGGATGTTGAAAGATATATAATATAAAAGAGGAGTGTGTCTAGTGTCTACAGGTGTAGGTAGGGATGTTGAAAGATATATAATATAAAAGAGGAGTGTGTCTAGTTCTACAGGTGTAGGTAGGGATGTTGAAAGATATATAATATAAAAGAGGAGTGTGTCTAGTTCTACAGGTGTAGGTAGGGATGTTGAAAGATATATAATATAAAAGAGGAGTGTGTCTAGTTCTACAGGTGTAGGTAGGGATGTTGAAAGATATATAATATAAAAGAGGAGTGTGTCTAGTTCTACAGGTGTAGGTAGGGATGTTGAAAGATATATAATATAAAAGAGGAGTGTGTCTAGTTCTACAGGTGTAGGTAGGGATGTTGAAAGATATATAATATAAAAGAGGAGTGTGTCTAGTTCTACAGGTGTAGGTAGGGATGTTGAAAGATATATAATATAAAAGAGGAGTGTGTCTAGTTCTACAGGTGTAGGTAGGGATGTTGAAAGATATATAATATAAAAGAGGAGTGTGTCTAGTTCTACAGGTGTAGGTAGGGATGTTGAAAGATATATAATATAAAAGAGGAGTGTGTCTAGTTCTACAGGTGTAGGTAGGGATGTTGAAAGATATATAATATAAAAGAGGAGTGTGTCTAGTGTCTACAGGTGTAGGTAGGGATGTTGAAAGATATATAATATAAAAGAGGAGTGTGTCTAGTGTCTACAGGTGTAGGTAGGGATGTTGAAAGATATATAATATAAAAGAGGAGTGTGTCTAGTTCTACAGGTGTAGGTAGGGATGTTGAAAGATATATAATATAAAAGAGGAGTGTGTCTAGTGTCTACAGGTGTAGGTAGGGATGTTGAAAGATATATAATATAAAAGAGGAGTGTGTCTAGTGTCTACAGGTGTAGGTAGGGATGTTGAAAGATATATAATATAAAAGAGGAGTGTGTCTAGTTCTACAGGTGTAGGTAGGGATGTTGAAAGATATATAATATAAAAGAGGAGTGTGTCTAGTTCTACAGGTGTAGGTAGGGATGTTGAAAGATATATAATATAAAAGAGGAGTGTGTCTAGTGTCTACAGGTGTAGGTAGGGATGTTGAAAGATATATAATATAAAAGAGGAGTGTGTCTAGTTCTACAGGTGTAGGTAGGGATGTTGAAAGATATATAATATAAAAGAGGAGTGTGTCTAGTGTCTACAGGTGTAGGTAGGGATGTTGAAAGATATATAATATAAAAGAGGAGTGTGTCTAGTGTCTACAGGTGTAGGTAGGGATGTTGAAAGATATATAATATAAAAGAGGAGTGTGTCTAGTGTCTACAGGTGTAGGTAGGGATGTTGAAAGATATATAATATAAAAGAGGAGTGTGTCTAGTTCTACAGGTGTAGGTAGGGATGTTGAAAGATATATAATATAAAAGAGGAGTGTGTCTAGTTCTACAGGTGTAGGTAGGGATGTTGAAAGATATATAATATAAAAGAGGAGTGTGTCTAGTTCTACAGGTGTAGGTAGGGATGTTGAAAGATATATAATATAAAAGAGGAGTGTGTCTAGTTCTACAGGTGTAGGTAGGGATGTTGAAAGATATATAATATAAAAGAGGAGTGTGTCTAGTGTCTACAGGTGTAGGTAGTGATGTTGAAAGATATATAATATAAAAGAGGAGTGTGTCTAGTTCTACAGGTGTAGGTAGGGATGTTGAAAGATATATAATATAAAAGAGGAGTGTGTCTAGTGTCTACAGGTGTAGGTAGGGATGTTGAAAGATATATAATATAAAAGAGGAGTGTGTCTAGTGTCTACAGGTGTAGGTAGGGATGTTGAAAGATATATAATATAAAAGAGGAGTGTGTCTAGTTCTACAGGTGTAGGTAGGGATGTTGAAAGATATATAATATAAAAGAGGAGTGTGTCTAGTGTCTACAGGTGTAGGTAGGGATGTTGAAAGATATATAATATAAAAGAGGAGTGTGTCTAGTGTCTACAGGTGTAGGTAGGGATGTTGAAAGATATATAATATAAAAGAGGAGTGTGTCTAGTTCTACAGGTGTAGGTAGGGATGTTGAAAGATATATAATATAAAAGAGGAGTGTGTCTAGTGTCTACAGGTGTAGGTAGGGATGTTGAAAGATATATAATATAAAAGAGGAGTGTGTCTAGTGTCTACAGGTGTAGGTAGGGATGTTGAAAGATATATAATATAAAAGAGGAGTGTGTCTAGTGTCTACAGGTGTAGGTAGGGATGTTGAAAGATATATAATATAAAAGAGGAGTGTGTCTAGTGTCTACAGGTGTAGGTAGGGATGTTGAAAGATATATAATATAAAAGAGGAGTGTGTCTAGTTCTACAGGTGTAGGTAGGGATGTTGAAAGATATATAATATAAAAGAGGAGTGTGTCTAGTTCTACAGGTGTAGGTAGGGATGTTGAAAGATATATAATATAAAAGAGGAGTGTGTCTAGTGTCTACAGGTGTAGGTAGGGATGTTGAAAGATATATAATATAAAAGAGGAGTGTGTCTAGTTCTACAGGTGTAGGTAGGGATGTTGAAAGATATATAATATAAAAGAGGAGTGTGTCTAGTTCTACAGGTGTAGGTAGGGATGTTGAAAGATATATAATATAAAAGAGGAGTGTGTCTAGTGTCTACAGGTGTAGGTAGGGATGTTGAAAGATATATAATATAAAAGAGGAGTGTGTCTAGTTCTACAGGTGTAGGTAGGGATGTTGAAAGATATATAATATAAAAGAGGAGTGTGTCTAGTTCTACAGGTGTAGGTAGGGATGTTGAAAGATATATAATATAAAAGAGGAGTGTGTCTAGTGTCTACAGGTGTAGGTAGGGATGTTGAAAGATATATAATATAAAAGAGGAGTGTGTCTAGTTCTACAGGTGTAGGTAGGGATGTTGAAAGATATATAATATAAAAGAGGAGTGTGTCTAGTTCTACAGGTGTAGGTAGGGATGTTGAAAGATATATAATATAAAAGAGGAGTGTGTCTAGTTCTACAGGTGTAGGTAGGGATGTTGAAAGATATATAATATAAAAGAGGAGTGTGTCTAGTTCTACAGGTGTAGGTAGGGATGTTGAAAGATATATAATATAAAAGAGGAGTGTGTCTAGTTCTACAGGTGTAGGTAGGGATGTTGAAAGATATATAATATAAAAGAGGAGTGTGTCTAGTTCTACAGGTGTAGGTAGGGATGTTGAAAGATATATAATATAAAAGAGGAGTGTGTCTAGTTCTACAGGTGTAGGTAGGGATGTTGAAAGATATATAATATAAAAGAGGAGTGTGTCTAGTTCTACAGGTGTAGGTAGGGATGTTGAAAGATATATAATATAAAAGAGGAGTGTGTCTAGTTCTACAGGTGTAGGTAGGGATGTTGAAAGATATATAATATAAAAGAGGAGTGTGTCTAGTTCTACAGGTGTAGGTAGGGATGTTGAAAGATATATAATATAAAAGAGGAGTGTGTCTAGTGTCTACAGGTGTAGGTAGGGATGTTGAAAGATATATAATATAAAAGAGGAGTGTGTCTAGTTCTACAGGTGTAGGTAGGGATGTTGAAAGATATATAATATAAAAGAGGAGTGTGTCTAGTGTCTACAGGTGTAGGTAGGGATGTTGAAAGATATATAATATAAAAGAGGAGTGTGTCTAGTGTCTACAGGTGTAGGTAGGGATGTTGAAAGATATATAATATAAAAGAGGAGTGTGTCTAGTTCTACAGGTGTAGGTAGGGATGTTGAAAGATATATAATATAAAAGAGGAGTGTGTCTAGTGTCTACAGGTGTAGGTAGGGATGTTGAAAGATATATAATATAAAAGAGGAGTGTGTCTAGTGTCTACAGGTGTAGGTAGGGATGTTGAAAGATATATAATATAAAAGAGGAGTGTGTCTAGTTCTACAGGTGTAGGTAGGGATGTTGAAAGATATATAATATAAAAGAGGAGTGTGTCTAGTGTCTACAGGTGTAGGTAGGGATGTTGAAAGATATATAATATAAAAGAGGAGTGTGTCTAGTTCTACAGGTGTAGGTAGGGATGTTGAAAGATATATAATATAAAAGAGGAGTGTGTCTAGTGTCTACAGGTGTAGGTAGGGATGTTGAAAGATATATAATATAAAAGAGGAGTGTGTCTAGTTCTACAGGTGTAGGTAGGGATGTTGAAAGATATATAATATAAAAGAGGAGTGTGTCTAGTGTCTACAGGTGTAGGTAGGGATGTTGAAAGATATATAATATAAAAGAGGAGTGTGTCTAGTTCTACAGGTGTAGGTAGGGATGTTGAAAGATATATAATATAAAAGAGGA